>VKOC01013185.1:0-10605 GCA_009364415.1 Spea multiplicata
GAACACAGGCGTGATGGGAGTGATAAAGGGCCTCTGTACGCCTATGAAGATATTGCATCTTGCAAAAACATTTCTAAGTGGCCCCAAACTTTTGAACAGGTAGTGTGTGTAAAGTATAGATAACAAAACGTGGGAACAGAGCTGGCATAGACACATCTCTTCACAGCTCATGCTCTCTCTTGACTTTCCGAAGAAATGTAATAAATAAATAAGTGAAAAGGTGACGAGGCATTATGTTCTGTACCTAAATATGTTTCTCCAGCCGTCAGCACAAAGTAGAAGAGCCAGGGGGCTTTATCGCATTTCCTCGCGTGCTGCGACTCGCTAGCAAGCAGCGCATCCAGAAAAAGCTCATAAGGAAAAGCGGTTTGCACGTCTGCGAGAGCGGGGATGATGAAATGGAATATCTGATCCGTGTACGGTGCCGCCAGGAACTCCTCGGTAAACGCAGTGAAAACCTGCTGCCTAGAAGACACACAAACAGTCAATCTCTCTGTGATTAGAAAGCACATTTGTGTTTAGTAAGATATTCTGTTTATGTCCTATTATTACGCTACCACTGAGCTGTTTTCATGGAAAACAAGGTCTTTTTTAGCTATAACAATTGCAAAAAGGGTTTTCTGACGATCAATTATCCTTTTAAACTTAAACTTGGATTAGCAGGAGTGATAAAGGGCCATTGGAACACAGGAGTGATGGGAGTGATAAAGGGCCATTGGAACACAGGCGTGATGGGAGTGATAAAGGGCCATTGGAACACAGGAGTGATGGGAGATGGGAGTTTCCTTTAAAAATCAGCCGTTTCCAGCAACAATAGTCATTAACCCCATCTGCTCTGGATTTCTGATCCATTTCATGTTTTTTTTAAATGGACAAAATTTGCTTTTCTTTCAAAAACAAGGACATTTCTAAGTGACCCCAATTCATTGCGCTGTAATGTATATGAGACATTAGGTGTATCTTATGCTGTCTTTTCAAGGTAGAATATGGCTATTTTGCAACAATCGAGCTAGTAGCCAACATCATAAATCATAAAGCGTTTGGCTCATTGTAGGTGATGTAAGTTGCCCGAGAGTCACGTAACACAAACGGCCAGCGGAGGGATGTCTCACCTCGCATCCTCAGAACAGGAGTTATACGTAAAGTGCAAAGGTTTCAGAACATTTTCTAGTAGTACTTTAGCGATGGGTACTCTGGAGACATCTGCATATTCAACGCTCGGTGGAAGTTTGTTATTAATTAACAAGTAGAGAGACCTGTAGAATCCTGAAATGTAGATACAGAAAATCAGATAAGTAACCGGAACCATAAGTCTTCATATACATTATATCCTTATACAAAAATGTCTTCCATGTGTGCTTTTTATATCACATTTGTTGGCCCGGGGTAAATCCAGACTGAAATAGTAAACTTTAACACAAAAAGATTTTCCAAAGCGGTGTAGGATACAACACAAAATAAATATACAGAAATATATAGACACGCTGTGTCGTATTCTAGCCTAGGCTACCTAGGGCAGGAGATCTTAGGGGGGCAGTAGCCCGTCTGCCACATAACAGGGAGCCAATGGCCCTTTTGAATGATCAGTTTCCCGTAGCAATACTGCTTAATGGGCTAGTTAAAAGGGACATCACTAGTCGGCAGAGACTCATTTCCGCCCCGTGCTGCACATCGTTAAAAGGTGGATCTCTTGGATGTAACGTCATCTCAGTAAGGATGCAACACGGAGGAGGCTTACGCAGATAAATATGTGTATATATATATATATATAATGTATATATACACACATACAAACATACAATTTGGAATGATTAGACAAGAAGCTTGTGAAAAGTTTGGAAAACCTGATTTCTTTCTTCAAGAAGACTGACCTTTTAGAATCATGTAGTGCAAAATTTGTTCAACTAGCGAAACCACGCATCTGGCGTCTTGTAGAACAGGCAAATATGTGTTTTCTGATGCAAAAACCTCCAACATCCTCATCGGTAGTGCAACGTTCAGGCTGTCGTCATGACAGTTCTGCAACAACCTTTAAAAAAAAAAATCACAATTAATGCACAAAGGTAAAAACAGAATAACGCTGGTAAATGACTTCATCTGGAGTGGGCTCCGAACTTTGTGGTTAATGCAACCAGATGGACCATTTAGAAGTTTTAGCCAGCTGTATGTAAATTTGTTTTACAAATCACTTTAACAATTGTATGGATTCTACGTGCTATCCTGTAGAACGAAGTCTTCTACATTTAAATGGCTAATGTAGCATCCGCAAGGCTGTAAGTATTTTGATTAAGGGAGCTGTCTACCCCTCTGTTGCTTCATTTTCACTCCAACCGAACTCAATGTTGTGGCATAAATATTTTGGACGCTTGTTCCAATCTACAAGCGGCTTTCTGGATGCGAGAACTAGCTTCTCAAATAGCAGAGGATCATGAGCGGGAAACATATAAAAAACATGAAGTTACTATTTATGCATTTCTTGAGCTATTTCCCCATGCTTTGTAACCACTGATGGGTATATACACTATCGTTCAAAAGTTTGGAGTAACTTAGAAATGTGTTTGCTTGTGAAGGAAAAGCAACCGTTGTCCACTAAAATTACATGAAATGGATCAGAAATGACAATTGTAGCTGGAAACTGCTGATTTTTAATGGAATATCTTTCAAGATTGTAAGCCTGCGAGCAGGGCTCTCTGCACCTAATGTATCGGTTTGTCTCAGTCTGTCAATTCTCGTCTTGTCAGACCCCTTGAATTTATGTATTGTATTAAGCGCTGCGTAAATTGTTGGCGCTATATAAATAAAAGATAATAATAGGTGTACAGAGGCCCTTTATCACTCCCATCACTCCTGTCTTCCAATGGCCCTTTATCTCTTCCCATCACTCCTGTGTTCCAATGGCCCTTTATCCTCCCATCACTCCTGTGTTCAATGGCATTGTGTCCAATGGCCTTTATCACTCCCATCACTCCTGTGTTCCAATGGCCCTTTATCCCTCCCATCACTCCTGTATTTCCAACGGCCTTTATCCCTCCCATCACTCCTGTATTCCAATGGCCCTTTATCCCTCCCATCACTCCTGTATTCCAACGGCATGCTGTGTTCGTTGATCCAAGTTTAAGTTTAAAAGGTTAATTGACCATTAGAAAACACTTTTGCAATTAAGCTACAGCAAGAAATTTCCTTGTTTCACCCAAAAACGGCTCCGTGACCCCAAACTTTTGAACAGCAGTGTGTGTCAACTAAAAGGAAGACCTTCATTACCATCATTAGGGCAAAAAGCATATTTCAAGACAGACCTGGGATAATGCATGTAAACTTTTTTAGAGGCTCTAGCCCTTACCTGCAACATAACCCCAAGAGTCTCTTGATCTGGTAGAGACAGGTGAGTCTGTCTGGACCCAACAGCTGCTTTACAAACTGGGAATTCTGCTTTATTAAGTTCTGACATATCCATATCTGCAAGAAAAAGATCACCAGAGAATTAGCAGCAACAGAATTTAGCCACAGACATCTTCAGGGACAGAGTATGACCTGCCCAGCGTCAAAGAATCATGCTTACTCACAGGATATGATGTCATTTTAGTCTTCAAGGGCTGGTTAACTGCTGTCTCATCAATCGGTATAATTTAGCTGCCGTGAAGTTATGCATAAGAAGCGATGTGATGTTTAAAAGGTCATCTTACCACCCTAGCAGCCCACTGAATGATCCATTCAGAAGAAACCTTCTCTTGGCTGCTATTGTGATTAAACTAGAACTTTTTATTCATATGCCTCAATGTTGCACAGCCTCAATTTAGGGTCCAAAGAACTAGCACTAATATTATCAAAGAACGTGGCTCTCTTAGCACCACAGAAACATAGAACGTAGATACATAGAACATAGATGGCAGATAAGATCCATTCGGCACATCTGGTCTCTTTGTTTGATGCGCCAGCTTCTGGGGGGCTCTCCTGGGCCAGGAATCCTTGGTGGGCTACTCTTACGCCTATCAACCCTCGCCTTCGGTGCAAGGTGCAGAAATGTCATAGGTGGCATCTCACATCCTCCGATCACTTACCAAACCCAACCATACAACCAAACCTTATTGAAAGTAACACCCGGCATTACACCTGAGAAAGGTGACCAACAGACCATACCAGCACGTGTGACAACATAGTGGAAACGTAAGGATTTTTAGTAAAGGATTTTTTAGTAAAGGAAAACCTTTACTAGCAAAATTTATAGTTAATAACAGTTTCCAGGTGATAACCCTTTTAAGGGGACCATTCTTTCTTTCTAAGAAGATATATATATATAGTATCTATATATATATATATATATATATATATATATATAAATATATATAATAGCATTATACCTACCAATCGTTTGGAATCCTCACTCTGTCTGTAAAAAAATAGGAGCTTCCGCACTAAGAGGATGAGGTTGGCGCCGTTAGCCGCACTCCCATTGGCCGAAGCGGAATTGACACAGTAATCGAATTCGCTTCTCTGAATGGCGTACTTGAAAAAAAGGAAAATGGAGTTAAAAAGTTAGAACATCTATTTTAAAGAAAGAACTCATAATCCTTCCAAAATATCTAATTGCTGTTAGTGTATTGTTGGGGATACCCAACAGACACCCGAATATATATATATATATATATATATATATATATAAGGATCAGTAGGTAAACTGCATTGGAGGACACATCACCTTTTTGAGCAGAAAAAAACAGAATTAAATCCTTTTATTTGAAATGTCTTAAAATCTGTCACTGAGCGAGTCAGAGTGAAACAACTAACAGCTTTCGGTATACGTTATATAGCAAATGTTATATACAGGATCCTCCTCCGCCTTCGGAACCCCATCAGGACGTGGCTTCTTTCTTTATAATCTCTGCAACACATCAGCTACCTAATGCTGTAGTACCCCCCCTAACATTCAAATACAGATATGTTATTTGAAATTAATTTTGTCTTTACAACGCTACATCCAAGCATATTTTTAAATCCGTACTTGCAGTTTTCTGTCCCTGTAGCCTCGTACGTAGGACTGGATGATTATTGCGTTCTTCAGCCTCCTTCGTTCTTCCTACGAATAGAAAGACCCGAAACATTTGAAATAAACGCGAGATCGTCACGCACAAAGCCAAAGTTACCTAGCAGGGACATTGTGTTGGTGAGCCTTAAGAGTTTCACTCGTTTAGAAGATATAACCCTACAGGTGCTCGTGACGTCCTAGGTGGCACCTACAGGAGGTCCACATAATGTGAATGGCTTTCTAGCTCGTCTACTAGTATTCCATCATTTTCTATACATATTTTGGGATTTCTGCATCTTTCACAGTGAATGATGGGAGTTTACCAGGGCAAACCCATCCCTATCTATCATCAGAAATAGCTTAGGGTGGTGGCACCAGGTTAACTGCATAACAAAAATAATGATTTCATGTTAACGAGTAAAAAAAAAAAAAAAGGCATTTAATATATTTTATTTTGGTGTAAAAATTAGAAATGGAGATACTTGGAAAGCGACCGGCCCCCTTAGCCCATAAGACTTCCAATCGTTTGATTATTACCTTACATCATCTCTTTTATTTTTCAATTATAAAAGTTTATGGTAACAATTACCCAACAGTTTATTTCACTACTATTAAAAAATGTTTATTCTGTAGAATCATTAATATAAATGGCTGCTCGGAATCCATTCTTAATTCTTTAGGTTTTTCCACAAAAGCGAAATTGGGGCAATTACATTTATTTCTTTTTATTTCTTTTTCATTTATTTCTTTTTTTTACATAAATTGCACAGTATTCAACAATAAAAAAAAACATAACATTGGTTCAAATGTTACTTGTTGGGCTTAATTTAATAAAGTGTAATTTATCAAAGTAAATTAAAGTATTTTTTTTTGTTGGAAATATGTACTATAGAGAGAGTCAGCAGAAAACTTGTGTATTTGAGTCTCTGGACTTAAAGGTTTCTACTGCAAGAAGGGCTGAGCTGGCCCTGTATAATGCATGATTCAATGGTTGGGAAGACTTGAAGAACTCACTATTAACTGTATATTTTACATAGAAACATAGAATTTGACAACAGATAAAAAACAATTGGCCCATCTAGTCTGCCCCTTCCTGCAGCAGAAGATCAATGGGATGTCAAGAAGCTGAAACACAGCTCTCCTGCCATCTCCCCTTTTATTGAATAGACCATTCGTCTCAACGTGGCACAGCTAGCATATCGAATCCGATTCTGTCTGAATTTCTATCATTAGCGTATCTAATCACCATACAGCTTAATGGGGAAGGATAATCCAGTAGATTCTAGGAGCATGGTTGCTTTCTACACTGATTTCTACTTTCTGCTCTCCCCGGTCATCCAGCCAACTTCCAGACTCAAGCTGCAAGGAAGACTGATATTCCTAGACCACTACAAAACTCATAGAAGTCACAACAATGTGCTGTACAATATAGTAAATGCACAGAAAGATGATATATATATATATATATAATTAATACATATATTATATTATATATATATATATATTATATACATATATTATATATATATTATATATATATACATATATTATATATTATATATATCATATTATATACATATATCATATATTATATATATCATAGTCATATATATCATATACATATATATATTATATATAATATTATAATATATATATAGATATATAATATAATCCAGGAAGGTATTCTATAAACTAATGTACTTACCTCTCTCTTACGTCTCTCCTCCTGAGTACGGTGCAGAAGGGAAGCTTTTTCTTCCTGAAATTAAAATAAATATTCGGAATCACACGCCATGCAATTAATCATATTTTTTTTTCGTTCTTGCAACGTACGGGAGGAACCTTCACGGAAACCTAAGCAGCGGTGAGTATAACGCGTGTGCTGTGACACGTTAAAGAGCTGGAAAATGATTTTTTAAGGGGGCACTCCTGAGAAAGGGAAATCAAGATGGCGGCTCTGATGGAAGACGTATGTAAGGTGTGATTCTAATACATACACATTTCTTATTTAATCAATAAACACTGAATTAAAAGGGTTAATGAGCGTGCAAACGGGGGAAAGCTGATAGATTCGCTTTGAGTCACACTGGTTTACATTAGAGCAATGTTTTATCACCATTCCTTAAAAGAAGTGCATCTTTCTCTAATATAGAGGCAGAGCCGCCACAAGAAGTGTTCATTAGCAAGAGAAATTGGTACATTTAGCGCAGGCTGGAATTTCTTATTCCTACCCTTTCAGGAAATAGCTATCCGTAAGAGTGATAATAATTTCAATTCCGCGCAGCCGACTCTCGCAGGCAGGATATCATTTGCAGAATATATGTTTTGCAGGATTTACCTTAACGAGATGACCGCAGGCTTTTTCTTTACAAATATAAAAGCCAAGGACAAGAGAGATCAAAAGACACTTAAAGTCCTCGTCCTTCCCAATAATAAAATCATCAAACTACCTACCGTCCTGATCTCACCTGTATTATTTCACCTTATTTGTTTCTTAAGTGTCCAAAAGACTTAAAAATAAGTAGAGGGCTTAATAAATCGATTTGTTTGATACACACTATCATTCAAAAGTTTGGGGTCACTTAGAAATGCATTTGGTTTGGAACAAAAAGCTGATTTTGTTCATTAAAATAACATGAAATGGATGAGAAATCCAGAGCAGACGGAGTTAATGTTGTAAATGACTACTGTAGCTGGAAACGGCTGATTTTTAATGCAATATCTTCATAGGCGTACAGAGGCCCTTTATCACTCCCATCACTCAGTGTTCCAATGGCCCTTTATCACTCCCATCATCCTGTGTTCCAATGGCCCTTTATCACTTCCCATCGCTCCTGTGTTCCCAATGGCCCTTTATCACTCCCATCACTCCTGCCAAGGCCCTTTATCACTCCCATCACTCCTGTGTCCAATGCCCTTATCACTCCCATCACTCCTGTGCCCAATGGCCCTTTATCACTCCCATCACTCCTGTGTTCCAATGGCACGTTGTGTTCGCTGATCCAAGTTTAAGTTTAAAAGGATAACTGATCGTCAGAAAACCCTTTTGCAATTTTCTTACAGCCAGAAATCTCCTTGTTTCACACGAAAACAGCTCAGTGACCCCAAACTTTTGAACGGCGCATAGCAATAGATAATGTTTCGGAGTATTTTATGAGAGTTTCATTCCGCACTCGGTTTGCAGACCTGCTGAGGATGCAAAGTAAAATCCCGCAAATGCCAAGGACATGTTATTTGACGGCATTAAAAAAATATCTAAGGAAGGCAGCAATGTCGATGTTAAAGGGACAGGTTAATGTCCCTGACACCCCCGTTCACTCTGTGATCACTTTACTATGTATTCCCCCTAAACAAAAAGAATGACACTTACCTGACACAGCCCGCTCCCAAATCTCATCTACATACTAGCACCAGACCAGTAAACATTTCAAACTCTGTTCTTAGATGGTTACGGACTAACTTATGGGTAGTCCGGGCTTTCACCACAGCCTAGACCTTGACAATCCTACTCGATCACCAAGTATTTCAGGAACCAGTGAAGCTGCTGGCACAATAACGCAGAGAAGGCATGGGAACAGCACTGGTGTTTAATGGGTTAAATGATGTCTTTTTAGGGGCTCGTTGCAGCACCATATACAGGCAGGGCTGGACTGTGCGTTCAAATAGACCCTGGCAGTTTAAGGGCATGGAGAAACTGGACCAGCCAGGTATATTTTATCTGCCTTCAAATGGGTTTCTCTAAGAGCAAGCTGGAGCTAATGGCTGTTTTTTAAAAGGGGTTTGGGTTGACCTCATTCTGAAGTCCATTATGAAGAAGCTGCTTCTCAAGACATATTTTCTATGTTTTTTTATATCTCTTTCTCTTGATTATTGGCCTTCGTGTCACTTTAAAGCAACCTCTACGCAAATGACTAAGCTCCGAATATTTCTCAAGCTGGAGGCACCTGTTCATCGGCGGTGCGATGTAATAAGTCAACTTCTATATTTGTGCTTTTGGCTTCATCCGTGTTGGAACAATGCCTTCACCGATCATAAGGCAGGCCACGCAAAAGACCACTTATATGTACTTAATTCACAGACTGAACAGATAATATTTAGGGGGGAAAAGGATAAAAATTCAGATATAAATTCTATTTGTTAAAGATCAGAATGACGTTATGTGGATTTTACCTTTCTACTCGCGCCTCCTAGCGAAACCTTCGGCCTTGTTTTGAAATCTCCCTCAAAGCTGAACATGGTTACAGTTTATCCCATCTAGAAGATATGGCGATCCTGATGGGATGCTGAAACAGAGAAGCAACGTTTAGGAATGAACAGCGCAAGCCCCAGAACGAGTAAAATTATATATATAGATAGATAAAGACATTTGCAGGGAGGAGAGAACACCTGATACGTCCAACATTAACGTCTTGGTGTCCACTCATACAAGGCTGGACTATTGACAATAGACACGTAGCCACGGATTTCGGACACATCCCTTCCTGCACGTCCTAAACGTTACACGCTGTGTATTTGCCCTTCCTTGAACTTGTAGAAGGTAAAGACTGATGCTAACCCTGACATTCACGGGCTTCCAAGGCCCAAACACAGAAGCATCTTTAGGTACTTTATCGCCTGCTGTCATTCTTTGAAATTCTTTTGTGTGTCGCACCCCCCCCATCATGGGAAAAGTGAACAATGATGTAAAATAAAAGAAAGGCGCAACATCACGGCCACCGTTATAAAGATAAAAAGTGCAAGTGAATAATAAGGCAAAAAGCATCATATCTGTGTTTATCGAACTTTGTAAATATGATGCCATTACTGTATCAAGCATAATGGATCGCACGCTTTCAAGACCATGCAGGACTTTAACAAGACTTCTCAGGGGGCTGCCCCTATCCTCTGGAATGCCCCCCCGGCCTATGTGTCTTCCCCCAGCCTTCGATCCTTCAAAAAGTCCCAAGATCCACTTCTTGAAGGACGCCAATGAACTTACACGTTAACCCCGTCATATTCCTTTGACTCCCCTTTCCTTGTCCCTACTGCGGCGCGTCCATCCATAACAACGGCACATTTACCTCTTGCGTAATACACCCCAACTCCCTCTAGATTGTAAGCTCTTTTGAGCAGGACCCTCCTCACCTGTTGTTTCTGTAAGTCAGATTGTGATGTTATATACTACATCTTATATCCTATGTACCCTCTGTACAGCGCTGCGGAATATGATGGCGCTATATAAAACAGTAAATAATCATTTAATTCCGCCAACAGTAAATAATCATTTAATTCCGCCAAGAAGTATCACCCAATACAAAGTCTCTACGTCTTACTCTCTTTTCTCTTTTATTTTCCTTTTCTGTGCCGGGACTGTAAGGCGTGCAGAGACTGGCCTACGAGACACGCAGTAACTGCATGTGATCCATTTGATCGCTTATATAACACTCAGTACAAGGTTGCATAAGTAATGGCTCTGTGACAGCTCTAATGTATAGCGATCATATACAATCCAGGGCTCTGACGTATAGAGATCATATACAATCCGGGGCTCTGACGTATATAGAGATCATATACAATCCGGGGCTCTGACGTATAGAGATCAT
>VKOC01013217.1:0-12209 GCA_009364415.1 Spea multiplicata
TAGATAAATCAGTGACTGGCCCCCTGTATAATGTATAGATAAATCAGTTTTAGGGTTTCACTGGGTCACCTCGGGTGTCAGTAGGATTGTATGAGGGGCTGTGGCCGCTTAAATAATAAAACTTCGTGTGTAACAGGACGCGCCTGTAACTCCTGCTCCTCTCCGATGGAAAGAACCAACCTGACGTCGGACTTTACTCTTCTTGGCTTCTCCGACCTTCGTTATCATCGCGCTGCTCTCTTCTGCGTCTTCCTGGCCATTTATGTCCTCACTTGGACGGGTAACATCCTTCTGCTGAGTGCAATTAAAGCGTCCCCCCAGCTCCACACTCCCATGTACTATTTTCTGGGAAATCTTTCCTTCGTGGACATTTGTTTTTCCTCGGTTACGCTTCCAAAGCTGTTAAACGGTGTCCTCTGTGGGAGGACGGTCATTTCTTTTCTGGGCTGCTTTCTTCAACTCTACTTTTTTGTGTCCTTGGGAATCACGGAGAACTTTCTTCTAGCGGTCATGGCTTTCGACCGATGTCTGGCTATTTGCAACCCCTTAAGATACTCCATACTGATGAGTAAAACAATGCAGAGTGGGCTGGTGGGGGGCTGCTGGCTGCTTGCTGCCCTTCATTCACTGTTACACACATACACAATGTCTCACTTGACTTTCCACAAGGACCGTCTGATCGAACACTTCTTCTGCGACATGACCTCTCTCATCAAACTCTCCTGCTCTAGCACTGTCGTAAATGAGCTGTTGATCTACATTGAAGGTCCGGTCACCATCATGGTCCCTTTTCTCCTCATCCTGGTCTCCTACGTCCTCATTGCTCGAGCTATACTCAAACTGAAGACTTCCACCGGCAGAAGTAAAGCCTTCTCCTCGTGCTCGTCCCACCTCACCATGATTTCTCTGTTTTACGGAACAATTATCTTCATTTATTTCCGTCCTCCATCAATCTACTCCCCCACGTATGATCGCCTTGTGAGTATTGTTTATGCAGTGATAGCCCCCATGTTAAATCCTTTTATATACAGCCTGCGCAACCAAGAGGTAAAAAATACTCTGGTAAAATACATGTCACAGTACAGCTCATCGCTACGCAAAGAAAAATAACCCTTCGGAAATAATATGTTTCCAATTGCATCGGTACGAGGAAGGGCCTGTGATGCAGAGCTGGCTTAGCTATGACTGCACCCATGGTTAACGGTTCTCTTTATTCAGTGAGTTCGAGGGAACCGTTTCCGGAGAGCAACGCATTACAAAATCTTCACGGGTTCTCTACATCCATCTTTAACTGATCTGGAACCAAACTACAATAATTCTAAACCATGAAGAATAAAGAGCCTTCAGCGAAGAGAAAGAAACATATGGGCGGTAGGAGCAAACACCATCAGAGAGGAACCATGTCCGGTCTTTCATAAAATTCTGACCTTTCCTCATAAACAGGAGGCTTCATATTATCTAAGAATAAGATTATACAGGGTTGGGGTTGCTCTGTAATGCTCTGTATAGCTTGGAAACGAATTGAAACCTTTGCAACTGTATAGAAACCTAGAACCTTTCCACCCATCTAGTCTGCCCCTCTTGGGAAGACCTGTTTAATGCGCTCTGTTGGACTGTGATTGGCAGATTCGGGGGTCAAAAATATTTTAACCCTTTGTTTTTGATGTTTTCTCATTTGCTGGCATTGGAGGTAATAGACGGTCACATTAAAATCTATTTTATTTTATTCCAAATCAATGGCATTCCAGATGGATTTATAAAACTGCCTTTCTTTCCTGTCTCCCCTCTAGCCATCTAAATAATCGAATCAGAGAGAATGAAAAACATTGCTCGCAAAATATCTAGCATTTCACAAATATATAAAAGTTTCACCAATAAAAGACTTGAATAGAATTAAATGGGGCCCATTGATGTTAATGAAGTACAGACTTTTAACACTGGGGGCGCTGCTGCACAGGAGTATATAAGAAGGATTCTGCACAGCCTACATATTTGTTTATATTTTGGCTTCGTTGATCATTACTGTATCGGCTCTTAAAAAGGTAAATGCCCCCCCAAGGGTGTCTGGATGAACCTCATTTTTAGCTACTAGGGGGCTTAGGGGTATAGGGGGTAGATGTTTTTTTTGTATTAGTTTTTAATATACAGGACAGGGATGGATAAAGGCGAGAGGCATGGGATGGTGTCCGTGGCGTGTCCCTTCAAAGGTGATTATTTATAATTGTTAACCCCTCCCATCCCTTTTAGAATGGAATGGCGAGAGGGTATATAAGGCTGTAGACCAACCCCACCGTTAATTAACTACCTCTCACCCCACCACACATTGGATGTGGAAAAAGGCGTCGGAAATCATTGACCACCACTGGTTTAATAGGGGGTACTTAAATGAATCTTTTAAATATGTGCTTATGTTGTGAGTTACAGATGAGGGTATGCAGGTATACATTGAACTTGCATACCCCCATCAGTAACATGAAAACTTTACAGTATCAGGTACCCTTGCAAACAACACCCAGATTCCCAAACACTCCACACTGCGCCCCCACCCTCGGCTCCCTCCACGCTTGCCTTGTATGAGTTAAATAACTTTTTAAAAAGTACTACTGTACAAGAAAAAAATTACCTAGCCACCCACCACTGTCTGCCCCTCCTTTGGTTAATAGGGGATACTGAAGGCCCCCATTTCTTTTTAAAAACACGTATTTATTTATCTTTTACGTGTAATGTGGAGGGTTAACTTTGTGAGTTACAGACACACATGCTTGCTCAACTTGTAACTTATAACTCACAGGTATGTGAGTATGAGCTGTTTTGTGAGCGCTAGCGGCGAACAACATGTGAATGAGGACTAGCCTGGTCAGTTGGATTAGTCCTTAACTTGACTTCTTTGTAAATTTGTATCAGTGTTAAACAATTTTTCTAAGTGTTAAAAAAATATATGTTCGTGAATAATAATCATCAGCTGATTTCAACATTTTACTTTTTTTAATAAACAATTAAATAAAACCTGTTGGTGATGATGAATGTAGACTTTTGGACAATATTGTAGTGTTAAAAAAGGTAAATATAAGTGGCGGTGAGGGGGCGTGAATCACAACAGTTCGCAATACGCAACGGCACGAGACAAGGTTCCCCGCTTTCCCCTCCGCTGTTCGCTATCTGCCTCGAACCTCTGGCTGCGGTAATCGGAGCGCAGCCGGACAGAACTGGCATCAACGTCCACAACCAACAATATAAGCTGAGTCTCTTTGCGGATGATATATTCCTTACCATTGCCAGACCCCTGCTTTCCCTTCCGAACCTCTATGTGACTCTTCGAGAATTTTTACAGTTGTCTGACTACAAGATCAATAACTCCAAGTGTGAGGCCTTAGATATTAACCTGGGTGCTTCGACGAAAGAATCCATTGCTACAAGCTTCCCATTCACTTGGCGGGACTCACTTGGCCTCAAATATCTGGGCGTCAATATTACTAACGATCCAAAAACGCTGTACATCTCGAACTATCCGCCGCTATTGGACATACTACTTCGGCAATTACAACAATGGTCTTGCTATCCCATATCCTGGTCGGGCCTTATATATACGGTAAAGGTGTACACACCATCGCGCCTTCTATACCTGTTCCGGACTTTACCGATTCCTGTTAAGCCGCATGGTATATTTTAATTCATATGGGGTAATAAACGGGCAAGGATCAATAGGACAATGATGTAATTACCCAAACAGAAGGGTGACCTAGCGACTCTTGTACTACCTGTCAGCCAGGATTGCACAACTAGAAGCTTGGTCCTTTCCTAAAGGTGCATTACCCTGGGTCTAAATTGAACAAAGCTGTATATCCCATCAACAACTCCAATGGGTGCTGAATCATAATACCTGGTCGAATAATATTGTCCTCTAAGCTCTTGCTTTTGGGAAAGACTTCCCAGCTGACCCCCCATACTATAGAATCCGTTGTTCCCGGAGGGAGAAGACCCGAGGAGATTTGATTGGTGGATTGAAGCGGGCCTAGGTTGGTTGGGAGCGCTAGTCCGAAAGGGCAGCGTGCCCTCATTCACAGACCTACAGACACACAAACAAATACCCAACAATGAAAACTTCTGTTACCGCCAGATCAGACACTTCGTCCATTCTCTGTTGAAGGGTGAGGATGTCTCAACCTTAGCACTCTTCGAGACGAGGTTCCAATCCCGAAAGCTCAGTAGGGGGTCCATCTCTTTATGCACATTTTCTCGTTACTAAATGTCGTGGTCCCCCGCAGTACAGATCTCGTTGGCACGAGGCCTTACAAGAAGAATTTTCTGGGATAAATCGGCTGTCAACACACACCAACTCACCCTCAACACGTTAATCAAGGAAAGGACAAAGTTATTGCGCACTGGTACCTCACGCCAATGAGATTATCGCGCACAGCCCAGTATGACACCTGCTGCTTCCGTGGCTTGGAGAAATAAGCACTTACCTCCATTCTTGGTGGACATGGACCACTATTAGGGAACTACTATTAGGGAATCGCCCGCCATCGCTTTGTTGGCGATGGACATTCAGTCACCCCACTTGTCCTCCCATAACCAGAATCTGTGCGGCTATTAAAGAGGCTTTAGCGAGGAGATGGAAGGGAGCACCTCCTTCCCTTATCAACATGGAAAAAATCACGGCTAAATTACGGGACGACATGCCTAGATTCTAAGCACTACCTGGATAGCTGCATTCTCTCACACTGACGAGGTGTTGCCGTTGGTATCTTTAAGATGATTCTCTGGTGCTACTGCAGATCCCCCCCCCTTTTTTTTTTGTTCCCTGGTGTTGGTCGGCCCCCCCCACACACGTATTGTAAGAAAATATTGGCATTTGCAACATTCACCTTGACTATGGGAGTCATTACCTTTAAGAATCGTCATACATTCAGATTGAAAGCTTATGGACATAATTGTATGTACTTGATTTTTGAGGAATGTTGCTTTGGCCCTACTGTGATAATCTGGTCTGTTGATCGGTATCTGTTTCATAATCGCTGCTTTTTATCCCAAATGCCAACAAACCAGACTTAAAAATATTAAGGTAAATAAAAAATTCTATATTTTTTAATTTATAAAATTCTCCTTACATAAAAAAAATACTGCAGTTTTTCTGAAGTAATACTGCTGTTTTTTGGACGTGAAAAAACTGCAATACTGCACATTTACTGCACTTTTACTGCACTTTTACTGCACATTTACTGCAGTTTTACTGCATTTGTACTTCACTGCATTTGCACCAGGAAAAGGATGCCACCATGTGGCTGGGGGACATGTCCAACTGAGTGGCACCATCCTACACACATTAACCGAAAGGAGACTGCACATAAAGCAAATAGAGGGAGCAGAGTAAGGATCAAGTCGGTGATTCATGCTGCCTTTAGTAATTGTAACAGTAGACACTCTGGTGGAAATTTGTGGAATTGCAATTAACACCAAGAAAAGAGTTTTATCCAGAGAGAATTGCCCTCCTACCCTTCACCAATTTGCAGAGACATCCATTTAGTGTATCTTAAGACAAGTGGACTTAACCTTAGGACTTAGAGTCTAGACTTGCGCATTCGTCTTCGGGCGAACATGAAAACGAACACAAAGAGTGCTTTTTCGTGTTCGTTCCGAGGACACGTAGAAGAGCAGACAGTGCCGGTAAAACGTAGGCGAATACGAAGACACACACACAAAGAATCTTCATGATCGTCTTCGTCTACTAATTTCCCCGGTCCCTTCCCCATCTAGCCTACCTTATCTTCACGGCATCGCAGGAGTTGACTGAAGCGAAAATCCGCAGGTTCCTGTTAACCCCTGCGATGCTGCGTTGGATTATGGGAGCAGAAGTCCATAGGTTAAAGGGCCATGCAAGCGACCAATAGGCTCACTCGCACGGCCCCTTACCACTAGTTGCTATGCAGAAAAAAGAAAAAAAACCTGGGACCCTGCTGCAACAGTTAAAAGTCTGTGCCAGCGACCAACAAAGCATAATAACTGATTATAACGTCGGACACAATGCTGCCCTCTGTTGGTAAGAGACATTGAGTAGATTAATAAATTATTCTGCTACTCAATATATAACCAACAGAGGGCAGCATTCTGTCCGAAGATATATTAGCCATATGTGGCAGTGTGCTCATTTTTTTTATTAATTATTTAAATAAAATATATTCCCATCATCCGCTGGTCCCCCACCCATCGGTATCTGTCAAACTTGCAACTCTTTATTTTTTCTTTTTTTTTTTATTTTATTACCAGATGACACGAAAGGATCATGGGAATATATTTTATGTTGAAAAATGCAAATGAGACACTGCCAATTTATGGCTAATATATCTTCGGACAGAATGCTGCGGCGAGACCAAGCGATCATGGGATATATTTTATTTGAATAAATGCAAATGAAGCACACTAAGTATACATGGCAATATATGTTCGGACAGAATGCGCCTCATGTTGCGCGTCCACCTAGAATGCACATGAGGTATCACAGGAAGAATATTCTGCCTGAGAATATATCAGCCATATATGGTAGTCTGCTCATTGGTCGCCAGCAGGAGGCCCCCTGCTGGCGACCAATAGAGTTGCTCATAGGCACATTTAAACTACTGGTGCCAGAGCTGATGCGGTATGCGCTAACCCCATATTAACCCCTTAACCGGAAAAAACAAAGAAAAAACGAATATTCGCCCGAAGACAGGAACGGGCGAATATTCGCGGAATACGAAGACGAGCATGAAGACGAAGAGCCCCCTGGTGCCCAAGTCTAATGGAGTCTTTATTTGACTCGGATTCTCCTTTCTCCATGTTAAGTAGCTTTCGGAAGCATGGAGGTCGGCTCTTCAGATGGAAGCGTAAGAGACCTGAGACGTCCCAAACGTTTACGGAACTTTACATCTTTTTTTTTATTTTGCCCAAATAAAAGGAATCAACTTCAACTAAAGACTCGACTGTATTATAAACCAGAAGTGGCATTGCATTAATAATATTCATCATATCTATATGTTTAACCCTAAAATTCACCGTCATGACCATAAATGAAACTTGGATTCACTTGATTAACCCTTTAAGAATTTTGTGGTTATAAACCAATAAAAAGTAATATCAGGGTAAACATTTCGGATACCTGTGGATATTTAATAACTCTGTTTGTAAGGGAATAGTGGAAATGTTCTGTGATCAAAATATTTTCATCACCTTTTTTCTTAGGGTATTTTTTACCTCCTGGTTGCGCAGGCTGTATATAAAGGGATTGAGCGTGGGGATCATTACAGTGTAAGTCAGGCTTATGAGGCGATCATAGGTGGGGGAGTAGATTGATGGAGGACGGAAATAAACGAAGATAACCGTTCCGTAGAACAGACTGATAACGGTGAGGTGGGACGAGCACGAGGAGAAGGCTTTTCTTCTGCCGGTGGAAGTCTTCAGTTTGAATATAGCTCGAGCAATGAGGACGTAGGAGACCAGGATGAGGAGAAAAGGGACCATGATGGTGACCGGACCTTCTGTATAAATCAATAACTCACTAATATACGTGCTAGAGCAGGCAAGTTTGATGAGAGAGGTCATGTCGCAGAAGAAGTGGTGGATCAGACGGTTCTCACAGAAAGTCAAGTGAGACATTGTGTATGTGTGCAAGAAGGAATGGGGGGCACCAAGCAGCCAGCAGCCCCCCACCAGCCCACGCTGCATTGTTTTACTCATCAGTATGGAGTATCTTAAGGGGTTGCAAATAGCCAGACATCGGTCGAAAGCCATGACCGCTAGAAGAAAGTTCTCCGTGATTCCCAAGGACATAAAAAAGTAGAGTTGAAGAAAGCAGCCCAGAAAAGAAATGACCGTCCTCCCACAGAGGACACCGTTTAACAGCTTTGGAAGCGTAACCGAGGAAAAACAAATGTCCACGAAGGAAAGGTTTCCCAGAAAATAGTACATGGGAGTGTGGAGCTGGGGGGACGCTTTAATTGCACTCAGCAGAAGGATGTTACCCGTCCAAGTGAGGACATAAATGACCAGGAAGACGCAGAAGAGAGCAGCGCGATGATAACGAAGGTCGGAGAAGCCAAGAAGAGTAAAGTCCGACGTCAGGTTGGTTCTTTCCATCGGAGAGGAGCAGGAGTTACAGGCGCGTCCTGTTACACACGAAGTTTTATTATTTAAGCGGCCACAGCCCCTCATACAATCCTACTGACACCCGAGGTGACCCAGTGAAACCCTAAAACTGATTTATCTATACATTATACAGGGGCCGGTCACTGATTTATCTATACATTATACAGGGGACAGTCGCGTCCTGTTACACACAAAGTTTTATTATTTAAGCGGCCACAGCCCCACATACAATCCTACCGATACCCGAGGTGACCCAGTGAAACCCTAAAACTGATTTATCTATACATTATACAGGGGGCCAGTCACTGATTTATCTATACATTATACAAGGGGCTCGGTCCATCTGAATTTATCTATTACATTATACGAGGGGGCCGGCACTGATTTATCTTACATTATACAGGGGCGGTCACTGATTTAACTATACATTATACAGGGAAGACAGTCACTGATTTTACTATACATTATACAGGGGCATCAGTCCTCTGTATTTAAACTATGCATTATACAGGGGACAGTCTCTGATTTAATACTATAGCATTATACAGGGGACAGGTCTCTATTTAACTATACATTATACGGGGACGGTTCAGCTGATTATTATAAACATTAAACAGGGCCGGTCAACTGATTTAAACCAACAATTAATACAGGGGACACGCTTCCCCCCACCCCGGGGGGAAAAGTTTTTAAAACTAGATAACCATTAGATAACAAGGGGAACAGTCTCTGATTTTAACTATACATTATACAAGGGACAGTCTCTGATTTAACTATACATTATACAAGGGACAGTCTCTGATTTAACTATGCATTATACATAATGTATATAATTCTTTGTTATGTCTCTGCTCCGAGTCTTACTCTGGTCTCAGGATTCCCGCGTTTCCCTCTCTGCCGTTTTTTGTCTCTTTCTGGATATCGAGGTGAATTAAGAAATTATCTCCCAGGAGTAGCCGTGAGATTATTATTCCTCAGTATGTCAGGATTTATTATAACGTGGCGGTGAGAGGGTTAATGGGGTACTTTGGATGGGTTAGTTGGGTAAATTCTGGATGAAGATGAAGCCGCTGCGTCTGGAAAGGAGACCCTGACACAGAAGACCCCTCTCAGGATACGGCACTTACTTCCAGAGGGCCAGCTTTTCCAGAACAAGGTGTTTGGGATGTAGAAGGGAGAGCTCTGTGCTGCATCCTGCGTGATGTCCTTTAAATCCAGAAGTCTTATATCAGGTGCTATTGCTGTATTTGCCCCCCTCCCTCCCAGGGTGAGATCCTCGGGGTCCTGAGGGTGAATTATACAGAGGTATTCCTCCAGGAGTCCCCATCCCTCCCTGTTACAGAAAAGATTACTTCACGTGGCTGCGGGGTCCCTAATGCCCCCTGCTTTATAATGTGCTGACTGAATATGGAGGTTTGTAGGTTTGTTGACATCTTCATTGTGCTTGTCTTTTTTTTGTGCTGTTGGGTAATAGATGGTCAATGCGGAAATAATGGTTGATGATGTAATGGTTGATGTAAAGTTGCATAAGCTTTTGGGACCTCAGAGGCAAGAAGGGCTGGCACCTTCTGGCCCAGGGGGCAATTAAGGCAAAGTGGCCACTTGACGCCCCCAAACTGTAACTAACATATACACTGGCACACATATTCACATTCTCTCACACTAACACCCACCTACACGAACTAACAGACACATGTTACACACACATTCTTCTACTAACACACACACTCATGCTAATACACACTTACACATACACACTCATGCTTATACACACCCTTACACACACATAGACATACATATATACTCGCTGCCTTCCTAGCTCCTTTGTCCTCCCTCTCATTCTTTCCCTCACTTCTTACCCTCTTTCTTAATTTTCTTCGTTAATGTAATCACTATTGAGGACTAGACTCATTCGTATTCGTACAAATTCCGAGGACATAACAGGATGGACGACGCTGAGGGGAAGTCCTCCCCGATCATCCATACTGCATAACTCTTATCATTATATATTGAGGCAGACAATGATAGTGGTAGAGCATAACTCCCATCGTTATATAGGAAGCCATACACTGATGATGATACAGCATTATTTTTATTATTACCTTTTAGTTATTAAGCACCAACAATAGGGCAGGAAACACCTACATAAGAAATATACATTAATACATACAGACACATCAGGAGATGAGAACCCTGCCCGTGAGCTTGCCATCTAGCCTTATGGTACGTAATGCAATGGAGGGGTTACAATCTAAGTACAGGGAAATTGAAACAAAAAGGGATTAGTAACTCTCTTGTAGCAGTAATTAGGGCTAAGTGGTTTCAGGGCGCAAAAGAGGATGTATAAATAAAATGAACAGAGGGAAGGGTAGATTAGCTCGTTTTATATGGTGGTCGCCAGAGGTCTTGTGATGTTTCAGGAAAGCTACATGAGGGGAAAGAGAGAGATGAATAAGAGAAGACGTTTTAGGTTAGAAAAGGTGGCAAGGTTATGGCTGTAGGATGCCAGAGGGGATCAAGATAAAGGAATGTGTTTTTGGCTACATTTTGGCATATTTGGTACATTTACGGGAAAAACATGCATAACAATAACAAATATGAATTGGTAAACTTGCTTGCAAATCTGACAAATGTGTCCAAATGTGATTAAATACCTTTTTGATTCTTTCCTCTTTTATTCCTTGGTTTCAGATGTTGGTCTTCAGATGGCTTTATTATTATTGTTATTTACTGTTTTATATATGCCCATCAATAAATAGTAAGCCAAGCCCTGGGGATGGTATCTTTACATACTGAGCGTGATGGTGGTACAGTATAACCTCCATCAATATATACTGAGCCTGAGACTGGTACATCACAACTCCCATCATTATATAGTGAGCCAGACAGAAATGGTGGTGCAGCATGCCTGCTATTATTATACAGTGATCCAGACACAGATGGAGGTACAGCATGACTCCTATCATTATATAGTGAGTGAGACATTGACGGTGGTACAGCATAACTCCCATCACTATTTATTGAGCCAGTGATTAAAAGTGGTACAGCATAACTCCTATCACTATATAGTGTGTCAGGCACTGATTGTGGTACAGCATACCTTGACTCATACATTGAGATGGGTACAGCAAAACTCCCATGATTATATTTGTTTGCATTCACATTGCACTGTGTTCAATAAAGACAAGGAAGAGAGTCGCTTTTGTAAAGCCGACTGTGTCTGTCTATTGTTGTGACTTAGTTGAAAATTATTATTATTATTGTACTTTATTTATTCATCTGTACAAAGATGAAAATGTTACAGGCAACGACAAGTACAATACAGCAATTGGCATACAAGAGGAATGGAGGGCCCTGTTCCCGCAGAAACCTACAATCTTGGTGGATAAGGGGTGAGAAACAGGAGGTGAGGACTGCGTGGTAGTGAGTGATGTTAGTGGGGGGGGATAAGGGTTGTAAGTGAGGGGGAAGTTTTGATGTTTATGTCAGTGGGAGGCTGCTCTGAAGAGAAAGGTTTTTAGGGAGCATTTGAAGGAGAGTAGAGAGTTGGTGAGAGTCGGACAGCGCGGGGAAGAGAGTTCCGGAGGGTTTATGCTGCGCTAGAGAAGTCCTGTAGGCGCGCATGGGAAGAGGTGATGAGTGAAGATGCGAGGAGGAGGTCATTGTTGGATCTTAGAGCGCAGGTTGGAGTATATTTGCTGATGAGGGAGGATAGGTGGAGGGGAGCGGCGTTAATGAGAGCTTCGTAGGATTTAATTCTGCTATGGATGGGGAGCCAGTGGAGGGACTCGCAGAGAGGTGCAGCCGATGCAGAGCGTCGGGTGAGATAGATTAGTCTAGCAGAGGCATTGAGGACAGACTGGAGGGGCGATAGTCGTGAGAGAGGGAGGCCGGTAAGTAGGTTGTTGCAGTAGTCTAGACGGGAGATTATGAGGAAGTGAATTCGTTGTTTTGCGGTGCTGGCAGTCAGGAAAGGATGAATTTTGGAAATGTGGCAGGATTTAGAGAGTGATTTGATGTGAGGGATAAAAGATAGGTTTGAGTCTAGGGTCACTCCGAGGCAGCGGACTTGTGGTGAAGGAGAGATA
>VKOC01013226.1:0-10023 GCA_009364415.1 Spea multiplicata
AAATATGTGGGGGGGGCATCTTATAATCATGGTCATTTTATAATCGAGCAAATACGCCAATTTAAAACTTGGATCCTTGATATTGCTGTGTCTGCCTGATCACCCTGCATCTGTGATGATAGGACACCAATCTCTCTGGAGCCACTTTCCACCAGGAGTCCCAGGCTTGCTCTGTATCCATCATCCGGTATTTTAACACTCTGGTTAAAAAAAATGTATATGTATTTCTTAATCATGTCTTGACCATATCATAAGCATTCAATTTCCACTTTAATTGTGGAGGGTCGCAGATTGTCCTTTTACCGACATGCTAAGATGTCATCTGGATCTCTCTCCCTTCTATTTGGCTGTAGCTCCTGATCGAGGCTGCCCCGGTGTCAGGGCTGTGTTAGCACATCAAAAGACCGGGTTTTACTCGATTCTCCAATGCTAAAATTCCCCCATAAGTGTGCACAGAAGTGTGCATTCGACGTCACCGCTCAATCCCCCCTCCATTGTGTTAATGATCTAACCTGCTGACTGATTATTATTATATTTTATTTATAAAGCGCCGACAGATTCCGCAGCGCTGTACAAGAAGAACATTTTACAGAGAACGACAAGTATAATACAGCAACTGACTTCCAGATACAAGAGGAATGGAGGGCCCTGTTCCTGCAGGAACTGACTGATATCCTTTTCTTTTTAAATTACTTTATTTTAGAGGCTGATTTTCCTCTTGAGGAGGCAAGGTGAAATCTGGAGAGTGAAACAAGAGAGCAGTTTGTATTAGCAATTTATGTATGTATCTATATAATGATATCATATAGGATATATGCCTTTTTCCTAGGATAGATAAATGCAACTTTTCTAGTTGTTCAAGGTTACTTATTCACCCCTATTTTTCAATAGGAAGGTAAAACCAAGTGGCCCCATCACCACTTTGCCCCTGGTAACTAACTTACTGGCACACATATTTACATACACTCTCATACACACTTACACACTTACACACTTACGCAAATACTTACACTAACCCACATTTACACATACACAGTTTAACATTTACACATATAACTCTCTAACACACACATACTCACTCTCGCATTAGCATACACTTACATACACATGCTAATACACACACTTACACATACTTACTCATGCTAACACACACACTAATTCTTACACACTTCCTTTAACACACACATTCATGGTAACACACACACATACACACTCATTCTAACATACAGTCCCTCTAACACTTACTGACATGTACACATTCATGCTAACGTTCATTGCACACTTTTGTTACATAGTCACTAGGTTGAAAAAAGACCTAAGTCCACCTGGTTCAACCCTTCTATCTATCCTTCTTGCTTTTAACTCAAAAGAAGACAAAAAAAACCAAACAATCTCCCCTTCCCTAAGCTTTTGATTTGTGCCACTTAGGGCAAAAGTCACTCCAAAGGGAAATCAGATTTCTCCTTTGATCAAGAAGCTCTGAAATTAATCACCATGCCAATGATTAGGGTTAATGATACCAGCTTTTTGGTCACTCACTTAACCCTTAAACATACCACAAAAACGCACACCAGACTGGTAATACGCTACCACCACCAAGTTATGTTTTAAGCTGACTACAGTTTATGGACGCTTCGGTAACACCCGGTACCACACTGAACTGATCAAAAATGTATAAAAACCAATTTAAGTAAAACAATTAATTAACGTGGTTTATTCCGGCTTTCTCGGAAGGTACAGTTCGGAAAATGGATTAATATATAGTTTAATCTGACGAATCTCACAGTGCTTATGTACAAAAATATGAACAAGGGTGATAATTTAAACACACAGTATATAATACAATTTCTAAAAATAAAACAAGGAGAAACAGAAAAACCTAATTATACAAAACCAATTTAGGTAATCTGCAGGAACCTCAATGCCCTTGAATTTGAGGACTTTCAGTGATGTTCCAAAGCCATAGAAAGTTTCTAAGTTTCTAGAGAGATTCTAAGAGAAGTTCCCAGAGAAGTTCTTGGAGAGGTTCACTGATTTTCCAAAAAATAGTCAATTTTATCCCCTGGTAAGATGTTCCGCCCCACCAGTGTCAAAGAGATGTCCCAGGCTTAGCCCGTTAGTATCACACACACCCATATACTCTTAACATACATCTGTTAAGATTGATAGATCTCATTGTGTCCTCAAGATGACCCAAACCTAGCATAGAAGACCATCACTCTAAATTCCATACCCTAGGGAAGGCACCACCAATGGTCACTGAGGCTGGACCTAAACTAATTTATGGCAGGGCTCTGGTATGTAAAAAGTGTCTGTCAGTCTGAGTGGCTTAAGAGGGCAAGTTGTTGGCTGTAAAACACATCTGGCTAGGTTAATCCTTCCAATGCCAAACCCCTGCGTTAGCCCAACACAGGCTCTGCATGACATAAGGTATTAAGAATATGGACTCCTCCATGATCTCCACATGATTACTCAATAACTCATCAATAAAGCATCCTCTTTCCTGATTAATATACATGTGCTATTGCTACTGTTTGTCACAGACAAAGGAGTGATTGTAACATACTGCATTTTTTGTTAAATTGAGAACTAGTGTTTTTATTATTATTATTCATTGTTTTATATAGTGCCTTTATATTTCACAACACTGTACAATGGGTGTTGGTCATCCTCCCTCATAAAATTCTCTACTTGCTGCATCAGGAGGTGTGTGTATGGGTCCCATGAATCCTCGTTGCTTTATCATAAACTGTGAATTTTTTTTTTTTTAAAAAAGGACTAAAAAGATGCAGAATGTAGTTCTAAATGCCCTTCCTGAAGGAACAATGCAGCAGATTTGCAAGATCACGTGTCTCCATGTTGTCATTGTTTGGGGAGCTTGACATCATATCCTGCAATTCTTTTTCCCAGCAAGAATACCATGAGTATCCTGCTCAGTCTGGCATTAGCACAACTTGCCCACACTAAATGTGGCATGTTCACCTTGCCCACACTACATGTGGCATCCTCAAAAGGGCTATAGGGTCACAGACAAGTAAGGCATGACTGTTATTAGGTTGGTGTCAGAAAGCACCGTTTCAGTACCTTATTGTTTGACATCTATTGCTAATGGAGAATTTACAGCAGAATAAATATGAACCTTGAAGTTATTCACAGGTACATAAACTAAAACACATGATCTTTGCAGAAACGTCATAGCATGCATTGTATTTATGCCAAATGAACTCTGATCATTTGCACAGAGCTTTCAAATGTCAGCAAACATAACAAAGACCACAAAAACATGTATTATAAGCGCCATGTGTCACAAAGTATTCTATGCATCAAAGAGCTTCCGCTGGAAAAAAAAAAACAATATTTAGTGAACTATGTTATCTGAATTGTTAACGTGTGACACTATGACCTATTTTCATATTAAAAGTTTCAAAATGTCATATGGCAAATTTAGATGCAATTTCCTATGCATTAAAATGCAAGTAACTTTGAGGTTTCCATTTCAAGTTCATTTGATGTTTGAGAATTTAATATACATAACATCATTGTGTGTATTCCTTATTGTGTGTATAAATTTTTTTGCAATTATATTGTATATTGGGCTATGTGTAGAACGATGTGTATAAAAGCAGAAACAAGCAACAGTGAGTTAAGGGTTAATATAAATTGAGTTAGAGGAGCCATGAATTAAGTAGTGTGGCGGTTGAACAGGTGTGGTAGCTCTGGAAATTAAAAAGAGACAGAGAATCAGCAGCTATATTCTGAATTCCTGGCACATCAAAGCACATTATGGAAAATGTATGATATATTGATAACCAAGTGAGTTTACGCATAAACCACATAATATATACAGAGGATGACCTGCCTTTAATGATAATTTCCACTGTGACCACATTGTCTGAAAAAAGTAACAATGTTACCTATCCATTCTTTACCTCAGACCGCTGAGACAATAGGGTAGATCTCAAACAGAGCCGAGGTATTATTAAATCGGGGAATATTGTGAGTTTGAGATGGCCATTCCCCAGTTAACCATTGATCCCGGAAAATGGCTGCAAAATCCCTGGACACACCAGCATCTGTAAAAACCCTTGGGGAAGAAACACTGGGTAACTAACTAAACATGGAACATCTGTTCCAAATTTTAGGAAACCTGGCCCACATGCTGACAACAGGGAAAAGAGATGAGAAGTGAAAGATCTCTCCTGGGGAATAATGTACATGGCAAAAAAAAACCTAGAAGTGACTGCAGTTGAAGTTTAGTAAAGGTAGAGGAGATGAAGAAACACTCTTGTGAAGCTTGGTAACAGGTAAACTGGCTTTCATTGTCACAGAATCCAAAATTATACCCAGCAATTCTACGACCGTGCTAGGCCCTGCTGTCTTGTGTTGGGCTACCAGGATACCGAATTCAGAGAACAGCTTCAGTAACTTATGCAAACTGGATTTGGTGATTTAATTGTAAGGAAATCACCCAAGTAGTAAATAACCATTCTAGGACTACTCCTAGAACTGAATGTTAAGCATTTCGCAAAGTGGTATTTGTCTCTCCATTTGATTTTGCCCCATGTAAATGCCATAAATCAGAATGGATAGGCCACAGTTTAAAGGCTTAAGACAACCAAGCACCCCTCCCAGAATTAACGATGGCCTGAATGGCGTTGTCTATGGAGGCGTACTTTAGAGAGAATTCTTCCCTTTGAGTTCTAAGGGCAATGATTTTCACTTTCCACCCTCTTGATACTGCTTGGATGGCCCTCATCGTAGCTAGGGTTCACATTTATTTGTTTTCTAAATGTATTTTTATTGATTTTAATGTCACTCCCCATCCCTCCATAACACAAGACTCATAAAGCCTCACCTTAAAAGTCATGATCCTAATGGGATTGGGATGCGATACCTCCAATGGGCTGTTTGTATACATTTTATAATTTGATGGTATGGGGGGTATATCTAGTGTCTATTTTTCCATTAAGCTTATTTTGTTATCCCCCTACCCCATTGTACATAGAGTGGGGAAGAGGGGGTTGATTGTCAACCCCCCATTGGTTAACCAAGGTTCCTGGCAACCTCCATTTGTTTTTCTTTTTTTTTTAATTATAATTCTTAAGGGTAGGGGTAACTCACAATTCCTCTTGCTAATTCCATGATGACAGTGGAAGGAAAAATATAATGTGAGCATAATAGTTACAATCATGGTGTCTCTTGTTAACACTGTTGAAGTTCAGCAAACTCAGTGCAACAGTACAGTAAATATTACATTGTATGGGTATCTCAAGGAGTGACAAAGGTCAGCAAATAATGTGCGTGTTACCCTTGACCTTATCATAGCTTTTGGAAATTTCCCATGCCAATAATTCTTTGTGCACGTTCACAATTGCATAAATGTGACTGTACATTTCAAAGCACATGATAGCTCTGTACAGGATGTAAATCCTGCTAAACTCTAAAACTTATTTGATTTGTGGGAGTGGGTTAATATGTTCCATTGACATAGACTGTGTATTCTGAAAACATTTATTGCCTTCCTGTCTTCTTTATTTAGTATATAAAAGCAAATCTACTCATCTAACATAGTAAAGAAGCGATGGTGAAATCAGGTCCTGAGTGCCCAGTTTATGTTATTAAACTAAGTTGCAGACATCAAAGTGCCTACCCCTGGTGTAGTGCAGTGTAGTTTTTATCTTCCTGAGAAATCTACATATTAATACTGACACACATACTGTACATACATGCTTACACACAATTTGACCAATATTTCGCACAGGTCTTGTATCAGTAATAGAAATAAATAGAATAAAATATTTTATTCATATATAAAAAGGGTTATATTAGCAGTCTTTATATCCCCAATTAACCACAAGACAGTCACCCACCATTGGGTACTTTATAAGGTACTTTATTATCTACACCTTGCTGGTACCGGGTTTGACCCCCTTTTGCCTTCAGGACTGCCTTCATTTTTCATGGCATACTTTCTACAAGGTGCTGAAAAATTTCCTCAGAGATGTTGATCCCTATGGACATGATGACATCATGCAGTTGCAGCAGATTTGTCGGACTCTCCTGTTCCACCACATCCCAAAGGTGCTCTATTGGATTTAGATCTGGTGACTGTGGATGTCATTGGAGGCATTTCCTTCCTCACATCTGCAACTCACAGGATATTTTCTGTTTTTCAGACCATTCTCTGTAAACCCTAGAGATGGTTGTGAGTGAAAATCCCAGTACATCAGCAGTTTCTGAAAGACTCAGACCAGCCTGTCTAGCACCAACAACATGCCAAGTCCCATGTCTTCCCCATTCTGATGCTCAGTTTGAACTTTAGTAAGTTGCCTTGACCACGTCTACATGCCAAAATTCATTGAGTTTCTGCCATGTGATTGGCTGGTTACCTATTTGTGTTAACAAGCAAATGAACAGGTGTTCCTAATAAAAAGGCCAGTGAGTGTATAACCATCCTGTTTAGAAATCAAATTGTGTAAAAAATATAAAATATTCTTCTTATACCAAATTCCATAATTACAAACCTAGCTATTAACTAATAATAAACATACATAATAGGATTATGCAAGCTCATTTTATTTTTTGAATGAGGATTGATAGCTTCAAGGATTATCCATAGATGGGTTAGGGTTAGTGCTGATATTTTGATAGTATGTGAAGATAAAAGGTATGTGATGATATCTTGTTCCCCATGGCATCCCAAAAGAAAATACCCATATTTGATATAAAAGAACAAAATCTAATTCACACAGCCCAGTGCAATGTGGTAATATTGAAAAAGAAATAAAAAACAAGAGTTTGTTGGGTATTCACATTTCATGATGGTGAAAAATATAACTTGGAGAAGAACCCAAACTGAGAGTCACTGGCACGAGGATGTGAGGAAAGGCTGCCTTTTCACTGCTGGTTACCTTGTTGGTTGAAGCAGATGCGTGATACCATGTGCCCATGTGGCACTGCCTTCATATACTTGTGTCATCAGTGTGGACATGCTGTGTAACGTCACTTTTTGAGAAATATAGAAAAAATCCAGAGAAGGTAAAAGCCACTAACATAATTAGTCGTGTCCCAAAGGAAACTTAATTAGCGGCTCTATCTCAATCCTATGATTAAGTGTCATTTAGAGAATTAAAAAGTTGTGGTTGTCTTTCCATCTGTATCCCATAGACTTGTGCATTCGGATTTGTACGAAATTTTAAAAAATTGGTAAATTCCCCGAATGAACACACACCAGCATAGGCTCTGCCACACCCAAACACACTCACAGCAGGACAGTCTCTGAGACACTGACACCCAGACACACACACACACACACACCAGGACAGGCTCTGACACCCACCAGACGGGCTGGGCTACAACAATAAAAAAAAGGATTTTCCACACTGCTTTGTCATTGACCCCCCTTTTAGTGTTTTTGTCCCTTTTGTGTAATGGCCCCAGTTGCTACCCTTATGTATTGATGCCACCAGCATAGATAAAATGCTGCCCTGCAGTATGGGGGATGTATATCTGATTAATTTGTTCCTTCTATGAGTCTATAAATCCTCCGTACTGCAGGGCTGCATTTTATCTCGGGTGGTCAGCAGAATGTAAAAGCTGTATGTGTCCTGGAAAACATGGACAATGCAGTCACCCTATTGCCCCCATCTAGCCCCACATTGTATATTTATCCCACAGCCCAGACCCCCCTTTAGTATTGATTTATGTGATGCCCCCAGCCAGCACCCTCTCTGTGAATTAAGAGCCCCCCTTACACCCACGAATTTCACGCACCAGCAGATACTGCCAACACCCAGAATGGAAGCATAGGACTTCCCACCTTTGCCCCCAAACAGCCTGCCTGTGGTATCCTCAAACAGCCTCCCTGTGCAATGCTTTCCCCCCACTTACACATTCATGCAATCACACACGTATTCATTCATTCTTCACAACACATTAATTCACTCATTCATATATTAATTTCCTCATTCATTCATTCATTCATTCACTCATTGACAGATACTCATTAATTTCCTCAATCACGCATACATGTTCATACCACCTCCCCCACCCCCTTACCTGAGCTGCAGATCACGCTGTGCCACTCGCAGACTTCTGCAGGAGCCGCTGCATTCCTCTGCGTTCTTCTCTCGTACCGCCCGGGAAAGCAGGAACTGAGTGGAGTCATGTGACATGATGTAAAGTCACGTGACTCCGCTGGTTTCCTGCTTGTCCTGGGTGGAACAAGAGACGCTGCTCGCACAGCGAGCGACGTGCAGGTAAGTGGCAGGGCCTCTGTGGCCTAATGTGGGACAAAAGCCTGCATCACGGTTAATGCAGGCTTTTGTCCCGCATTAAAGACGGCCATGGACGGCCGTTTTATTGCCCCCCTGTGCAATTGCCCCCCTGCCCAGCCTGCCCCTGCCAGCAGGGTGGCAACTGAAAAATTAAAATGGAGAATCATGGTTAAGCATAATGTAAAAGTGCCAAAAAGCTCAGATTTTGGGTATAAAGCAAAGAAGGGTTTTTTGAAGTTTGATACCCATGTTTTAGAGAATGTATTAGTGTTATAAAACTTGCCATTTGTCAGTTAAAAACACAATCTATATAGATATATGGGAGACAAGTAGTTTACTTAGCTTATATAAACAAGCGCCTTGAAGGCCCGGGGTGAGAACTTTTAATGGATCAGAAGCAAAAGGAAATGTAAAAAGCCTCAAAGATGACTGATATATTAATGTGATGTTTACCATCAATTCAGAGTTACTGGATGACTGTCACATAAGGTACGCAAGAAATAATACAAAAGCATTTATGTTTACTTTCCATGTGCAGGGTACTTAAGCTGCATTTCTCAGATATGCATGAAAAATGGTAAATCAATATAGTATTGTAATATTCTAAGTCTAGTGAAATAATACCAAAAATAACTTTATGTAGTTATGGAAAATGTTTTTGTGTGCATTTTATTGTTTGCATTGAATTTAGAATTTATAGGTTATTATTCTATCCCTCACATACTAGGAGAAGTTAAAAATACATAAACAATAAATGATATATCTAGTAATAGCCTCATATGTCCCATGAGAGGTTCCACCTCCGGTGAGAGTAGGGTCAATGATGCCTTGGTGCAGTATGCACCACCCCCCAATAACTAAAAGATGCGCACATACCAACACGCAAGCTCACTCTAACACCAAATACTTAATACTAACACACTGCTAACAGCATACATCAACATATGCACACTCTGTTGCCAGACACACACTGTTGCCGTGCTACTGCCCTACTACAGCAGTGTTTTCTTAACACATGACAAAAGACCCTGCTGGAAGCATGGGTGGCATGCACCTCAAGAACCCACCTTAGTGAGCCCTGGGTCACACAGTCGACATGAGTTGTCTGTGCAAAAGCTTGATGAAGTTCCCTCCATTCTGAAAAGTGAGGTACACAACAAAGGAAATTTGCTCTTTTGTTGATCTAGGATCCACTTGATCTAGTGAGCTGTCAATCAAATTATCTCCACTGTTAATCATTTCATTCACTAGCTGTGCATCCTTCTGAAAATAATTCTAAATTATTCTAGCCTTGGTGCCTAAATAATTGTAACTTTAATAAAGACAGGAGGCGAGTATTTTGCATATCTTCCTTTACTCTCACCGACAGCAGCAAAGAAAGAGTTAACACTGGTAATAACCAATAAAAAACAAGGTATAGCAGCATATAAACCCTAAGACACCCCTAATCTTCCTCTTTCGGTAGCTGAGAACCGGACCCGAACGCTTCCAACATGCCGCAGAGAAACAGCCCGGCCAATGGGAACTAGACCGGAACATCAACCATCGAAGAGTGGCAGCCAGAGAACACTCCAACAGGAAACCAGCAGCCAGACGATTGGTGATTAAGCTGGAAAAGAAGAGAGAAAACATAACAGGACTGTATCCCTAGACAGATGTCAAGGGAAAAATCTAATGAAATATAGAAACCAAGATGGCTGCAGGAAAAAGAGCACATGTGGCCGAGGTAACAGAACTACAACACTCA
>VKOC01013227.1:0-11078 GCA_009364415.1 Spea multiplicata
CCGAGACATGCTACTCCTGATCCTATTGCCATTTGCTAGATATTATTACAATCACCACTGTCTGCTCTTGAGGCCCCGTCTAGCACTAGCCAGCCCTGGGTATTAAAAATACTGGTTAACCCTTTCTCACCTTAAGGGTATTTCCCCCGACATGTTCTATCCACTTATTATACGTCCTCTTCTGCATTAATGCTGGTTCCCACATGATCTTCCCCAGTTTTATATCCACTTCTCTAATTACGCCACTCAAAACTCCACTTACTCCAACCTCACTGCCAGGCCAGGACTGGCCACCTTGCAAACTGGAGAGATGTTGCGGGCCACTTATTTTAATGTGTGGCCACGGCCTGGGTACGGGTTGCCGTTAGAGCCACCAAAATCATTTAGAGGCTGCTGGCCTTAAAGTCCTCTTTTACTTCTTAGTCCAGGCCTGCTCACTGGCCACTTTTTGTTCCCCTTGCTAAGCCTGCTCTTAGGATATCCTATCAGTATGTTATATGATACCGTTTTAAAAAGTAAAGACACTACAACGGCATTTTTTTGTGCAATAACCACATAAAACGGAAAAAAGACATAGCAGAGGTCACATAAAACTCACCTTTCGGAAGCAGCATTCTCAGCTCTAATTGCTTTTCCGATTATTTGTGTCTCATATGCATCATAATCATCAATGTCTTCATCATCTATGCTTTTCACATCCAGCTTCTGAGAGGCAATATCTCCATTAACACACGGTAAATCGGTTTGCCACGAAGCTCCAGTGAATTCCTTGTCAGACATATTCAATTCAAACTGAGCTTCAAAGTGAGGTAAAGGAGCAGACGATCTGTCAGAGTTTTCCTCTGAACTCTCCATGCTACTCATGGGCTTCTTTGAAACTCCCACCATATTTAAATTTTCTTCTTCCCCGTCATCATCAAATGAGATGATATTTGACACTTTCTTCTTCTTTTTTCGATCTTTTTTCATCTTCCCGTCTATGAGAAACAGAGCACGGCACATTACTTTTTGGAGCTTACTTAAAATACGTTTCTTTAACAAAGCAAATTATACAGACTGGCTGCTCGGAATATGAATGTAGATAGATGGCCATCATATTTAATAATGAACGGGTAAAGATATACCCCGCACTGCTTAAAGAATGAACCTCACTGCCAAATCTTCTACCTCTAATGCCTCACCTGAAGTAACGCTTCTGCAGAGCACCGGAAGAGGATCAGAGTCCTGCTCTTGTTTGATCAGAATCGACACGGCAGAAGATGCGGTTATTTCTCGAAGGAGACTGCTGACACCTTGGGTAGACTCCTTGAGTAACGACGTGACATTCTGAGTAGATTCCTTCAGAAGGTCGGTGACTGTAGGGGTACTTTTTGCTTGACCATTCAGATCTTTGTTATCAATGTTGATTGCAAAAAGGATTGAATTTAAACCTGGGTAGACACAAAACATATAATAAGTATCAAATATATATCAAGTAGGCATTCGCACAAGACAATAAACAGCTTCTTTTAATTTGGCCCCACCATTAGACCAGGCGAGGTGAACTTCAGTGCAAGTCTAAATCCAAAATATATCATGACATATAAAGCACAAAAAAAACTTAAGATCTTTTTGGCAAATTATAGAACCTTTAACAAACATTTTAACATTAATACAAAATTATTCCAAAGTTAATTGGTGTATGTTACAAAAATAAACCATATCATAAGATAACCAACACTTAAATACCGTATATACATTCCTTAATTCTAACAGATAATTTCAGTAACTCACTGTAACCTTGTGATTTTTTGTCGTAGCACTGATATTTAAAAAGAAAATTAAAAACAGAAAAGGTTTTATCTAGAGAGCATATGGCTTGGGAAATTTCTTTAGGATAAAACAAAAAAAAGTTGACTGACTTCTTCTTGCACCTATGCCCACCCGACATTTTTTTTGTGCAATGAATTGAATTATTTTTGTAACAAAGAACAGGGGTATGCTTTCCAGTCATTGATAACACTAGAATTGGTTTCATGTGGCTCAATATGCCCCTCAAATTATGTAAAAAAAAAAACCTAAAAGTGCTGTGTTTCGTACATAATAATACTGTATTTTCACTGTAACTGGTTATAACAAGGGTAAACGCATCCTACAAGTTACAAACGTTACCCAAATACAACTAACAAGCTCATAACTTTGGCTATTATTAAATTCTTGAAATTAAAAGTTTGCGTCTTAAGGTGTCATATGAACCATGCAGTATGTATTCTGAGACATACAGTCTTCATTTACGTGAATACATTATTAATATTTTTAAATATATATACGGTATATACGTATATGTATGAGTCTTTGATTAGGCTTACCAGCTGCCATGTTAGGAAGCATGCTGGAACGTTCCTCATCCAACAGGAATGACCAGTCTTCATAGTAGAAACTAAAAGAAGACATATGGAGGCATTATCGTCTAACTTTAGCTATGTTATACAATGTAAATACATATCTGACATCTTTTCAAAAATATAGAATAAAAAGGGCATTCCCACCACTTTTATTATTAGTATCAGATTAAAAATAAATTTTTAAAAGCATTCCTAGTTTACATAATATAATGTTTTCAGACAGCTGCATATTAGCCATTTGTTCTCGCTCTGTTATCTGAGGACAGCCGGTCATTGTGGTAAACAATAGAATGGCTCAGTATTAATCACCCATCTAGTTACTGTGACTAATGAACATTTATAAAGGAACAGACTGCATTAGCATTACCGTGAATAGTCAGCTCAGTGTGTTTGCGGAGCGTACCTAGAGTATTTGGGTGAATCCTATATTTGGGACCCTCCATCCCCCACACACTTTAAAATGTAAAATCATCCACACTCTTTACTTACTCACTGTCTCTCATACTTTCACGCACTCTCTCACACACTCACAGCTCTGCTTCTTTTTTTGCCCCTTCTTCTGCTTTCTTCATCCTCTTCTCCATGAATCAGGTCTCCCACAGCACTTCTGCAAAGGGGCGGAGCCTCTGGGCACACCCACTCACCCAATTGGAGGAAAGGGGGTGAGGCTGCCTCCATGGCTCTACCCTTTTGCAGAAGTAATCAGAGAGGCCAGAATAATGAAGACTGATTTGCGGAATAAGAGAAACGTTTCTCCACCTCTAAAGGCCACTGGGAGAAGAGCAAGAATACAGAAGAAAGATGAACAAGAAGAAGCAAGAGAAGAAGTAGAGCTGGGGAGAAGGTGACATTGACAGAGAGGGAATTTCCAGGAGACTTTGGGACCGATCTGTTCCAGAGTGGCCATGTGGCACCCCACCTGATGAGTGGCACCTGGGCAGACTACCCCCTCAAGTACACTACTGCTCAGTGTGGATCAGGAAAAGTCAGACAAAATATAAAACAACTGACAACAATGGCAGCCTTAGATAAAGGAAGTTTATTGGCGCAAAATTAAATAAACTGAGTTTTATCACATTTCTATGGTACTTTCTATTTAAATATCATTAGTTGCAAATATTATTAATAAATGCGTGCCTTTCACTCCAGTGACCCGTCAACTTAAAACAACATTTAAAATAAAATATATTATTCTTAATTATTGTTCAGTCCACACTGGAGACACAAACTGAAGCTGCCCAGACTTTATAATGGCGAAGGATGCATATTCCAAAAGAGCCCTCAGGGCTGAGCTTTACATGTGCTGGTCAGTAATATAATGAAATGATATATGCCCTGCAAAGCCCTGATCACCAAGTGTGTTTAGTACTACAAGGAGTCACAAAAAGCGGACCTGTGATCTCCAAACAAGACCTCCCTCTAAACTGCAAATATAAGAAAACAATGGTGGATCAACAATATTGGAAAACAATGAAGGCCGTGTTCTAGCGATGTCAAGCAGTATTACCTAAGCCTATTGGGATCTCCAAGCAGCATGTGTACATAACGCTCTAAGGAATGCTCATTTAAGGCACATCGCAGCCAGGCACGACCTCTCCCGATGTCCGTAGTGATGTTTTTCAAAGAGTAGAACCTCTGAAGCTCGTGTTTATTGAGGATTTCTTTCACATACACCCAAAACGCTGGGTCTGAAAAATGAAGACATTAACATGTTAATTGGACCTTGGTTGTCTGGATCAGTGGTCTTGATTATTTAATTTTTTTTTTACATCTTGGTTAAAAAGTTGACAAACAGGTTTTTTTTACAGTTAGTGGATGGTACATTATATCCAACAGGGAAAATGTGCACAGTAAAGACATATCGGAGGTATTCTGTAAGTTCATATATTTTTCTATTTACGTAAAAACACACGCCGATTTATTTTTTGGCATTTTTTTAAGCATTAAGTTTTAAAATGGAGGGAGTCTCAACTGAAAAACTTGAATTTCAACCACGGTTTCTTTTTGAGTTTTGTTGAAACAAAGTAAACCGTTTCATTATGAGGTCCACTTTCGTTTAGTGAAATATATTTTTGAATAGCTGTTCCTTCTTTCACTGTTCTAATGGTAGCGGTTTTAGGAGGATAAGCTAACCGTTCTTGAAATTACATGGTATTTAGAAAGCGACAATCTACTAAAAGAATATTGCTCTCAACAAATGATCTCATGAAATGCTGAACAATCTTCACAATGATCTTTATAGAAACAGATTTTCCAAGTAATTTAAATCAAACAAAAAAATAAGAATTTTATGACTAGTATAGTGAGCTATAGTGAACTTTTTGTTACCACCCTAATTATTGCCTTTTCTTTTATTTGTGGTTGCTGGGTGGACTGGAAATGAACTGGTTTGATATTAACACAAGTGGTGATATCTTTCGGATGAATCGGAGATGTTCATGTAATGTGCTGTTTCACCTGTTGCATTCTTGTATGTATCCATAAACCAGGGATTAATTCCTGATAAACGCTGCATTTTATACAATTATTTTTTATACAATTATTATACTTTATACTGTAAAGTTAGGTCTTCTTCTCCTCCCATACCAATGTGTGGTTGTATAGGGTAAGGGTGGTCCAGGGCATAGTAACCTTGATGCTTTAGTAAGGAGCAAGGAGACCTATGCTTCTGCCCATTGACAGATACGCTTTAAGCAAGTCTGGCATTGATTTTTTTATACAATTTTCTGCATTATTATACACTACCATTCAAAAGTTTGGGGTCACTTAGAAATGTCCTTGTTTTTTAAAGAGAAGAACATTTTGCTCATTAAAATAACTTGAAGTGGATCAGAAATCCAGCGCAGGCATGGTTAATGTTGTAAATTGTAACTGGAAATGACTGATTTTTAATGGAATATCTTCATAGTTGTACAGAGACTCTTTATCACTCCAATCACTCCTGTGTTCCAATGGCACGTTGTGTTCGCTGATCCAAGTTTAAGTTTAAAAGGCAAACTGTTCGTTAGAAAACTCTTTTGCAAACATGTTAAAGCTAGGTATGTCCTTTTCCATGAAAAGTGACCCCAAACTTTTGAACAGTAGAGTACATCTGATGCATTCATGGTCAATGTCTTCATTATATTACTTTTCTTAAACGGCTACACGATTTAAACATTGCCAGTAGATTCACATATGTAGCAACATTTCTTAAGAATATCTCCTGGTAGCGCGCTTACTAAAATACAGCGGTGGTTGTCTATGGCAGAGCTAATCAAGTCCAAGCTGCCTAATGAAATCCTTCGACGGCACATTATTCTATATTCTAGAAAAGTATGATGAGGGTTCTCCTTTAAGTATGCAATAAATTCTGGTAGGCGCTTTAGCGAAACAACTGAATAAAGTGCTTCGGAAACAAACCATGCTAACTCCGCACAGAGGAACTGTCAAAACATAATTAGACAGACTGGTGATAATAGCTGGTTACCTGTCTCTGTTTTACTTGCGAATCCCGCTGCCTGTTTGATTGCCGCTGCTGTTAATGCTAATCCTCTGCTCCTTTTCAGGCCATGTTGCAGCACAGCTTCAAACTGAGCGCACAGGCAAATAACTCTGCAACCAAACAAACACTTAATTAGAGATCTGCAAGGCGAGCATAATAAACACGTCGTCTTTCGCAGATGAAAAGGTGAAAGGGGGCAGGATTGTTTCTTACAGCACGCCGGCACACGCTTGGCTTCTGAATCGGATTCATTATGTTCAGACTTAGGTGCTGACTGCATTATTTCCATACAATAAACCGGGCCCCGCGATCTAGCCTTTTGAATAAGAACTAGGCGAATAATTCTACTGCCAGAAAGACATGCGGAACGTGGGCTAGAGTAGAAACATTTCAATGCATAAAGGGATCCAACAAAGTACAGGGGTGATGTTTATTTCAAAGGAGGAGAAATGTTAGAAGAAGAGGTCACAATCGGAAACTAGAGGGTCACAGGTTTAATTGTAATGTAATGAACTTTTACTTTACTGAGAGGGTGGTAGATAAGTGGAACAGCCAACCGGAAGTGGTAAAGGCTAATACAGATGAGATTTAAACATGCATTGAGTATGCCTGAAGCTATCCCAAAACTACGAGACCAACGACTAAGGATTTTGGTCTACATTTTGTGCAAAACTTGTATGGTGAAGAACACTAATTTCCTATGACATCTCTGAGCTACAGAGATCCTTCTGTTTCCTCATTAAGTCAATGCATCCAAGTACTAAATTTATATGGTAAAAAATCATAAGGCATCAGTTTAATAAGCAGGCTCGCACACATATTAATTGTATATAACACAAGGATCACCGGCCAAAATGAACAGATGGGTTGGTGTTCTGGATGTCTCCTTGGAACACATTTTACCTGCTATCGGAATCTGAAGCAATTTCTTTGCGTCCTCCGAATCGAATCTGGCACTACAAATCAAATGTCACACGCATGTTATAAAATCTAGTGTCACAGCGGCAATTATTTCAAATAATTCTTGACTCATGAGACGTAAGAAACGACAGATGGGGTGGAGTTGGTCTCTGGCTGGGCATTTTAAGATTTATCAGATTCATAGCATTACCCCATTAACCACTCAAACTCGCTTGAAGCCTATACATGAACACGTCAAAGCACACTTTGAGCTAACCCCGACGACAAGTTCTCCCTATGCTGAGCTCCTACTTAAATCAACTTGGACCAACTCATGACTCATGCTCCAAGTTGAGTCCCCTTGATTTCAACAGAAGCTCAACTAAAGTGTTGCTCTGATCCTATTTTTTTATTTTTATATGCACTTTAATAAAAAGAAAACGACACAGTAGCAGAAAAGAGGTATTCAAGAGATGGCGAGAATGAAAAAGAAAAATGGTGGATTCAGTTTAATGGAATATTCCATACAGTGCGTAGTCGCTATTAGATGAGATAGAGCCTCACCTGCTTTACTGCATCCAACAATCTCTCCATGAGACACTGTCTTCTCACGTCATTGCTCTGTGATCCTAAAATCAAAGTGGAAGATCAATCAGTTCTTGTAGTCTTACGTAATTTCAGCAATGGAGGGAATTTTTGCAACACAAATGAACAAAAAAATGTTGGACACAGCATACCACGCCATGCCCCCAAAACTGAACAGGATGGATCCCAAAACAGTTTACATATTTAAACCTGCAAACTGTCTGGCACACCTGACCACGTTCAGCTGATCTTAGTTTTATAAGAAGGGCCACAAAGAAATATGGGGTGGAGCAGACGCTATGGAATCAATCATGTAACACATATAACATGTGAAAGACCACACAAGATAAAAAAGGGACCAACTTCCTGATAACTGACCTTACATTCTTATACCCTTTAATTCAAAGAAAAGCGACTTGAGTGAACCTGAAAACATATTGCATATTGGAGTTGAAAATCTAGTCAACTGCACCACATGTCCTTTGAGTGACACGCTAGTCATCATATGTACTTTGATGCATATGATAGCTGGATGGCCCCTTTGAATTTTTGTGATGACTCTTTTCCAAATGCATGTGTGGGGGGTTGCAGAATAATATCAACCCCCCCCGCAAGGGAAATGCAGGTAACAAGGGTTGTACTGCCTATCGGGCAAGTGAACTGTGGGCTGGTGTCCATCAGCATCGTTTGCGTGTAAACCCTTGGAGGCCGGTATCCAGCTGGAGGGCACGCATACATAACTTTTTAATATCCAGTCCAAACCAGCAGAAACGGAACCCTTTCTTATTTCAGAGGGTAAAGGAGAAGCAAGAACGGGGAACAGGTGACCAATTCAGCCAACTGGAGGATTAGGCAATGTGCCCACTAACGTAGTATTTATACTTTCAGGGATAAGTACATACAGCCAGGTTAGGCTTAATAACACACAGGTGCCATCGTCTACCGTCTTTCTCTCTGGTCTGTTACAATTCCCTTTTTTTTAGCTAAAGCACAATTCTTGTTTTTTTTTTTTATTGAGGTTTCATATGTTAAATACAGAAGGTCTGCATATGGGCAGATAGACAATGCTAATTTGTAATTTGTCCATTACCCTACCAAAGCCCTTCACCCGCTATCGCAGCCCCCATTAAAACCCCATCAGCTGGGGCGACTATTCCAGTAACTTTCATAACATCTGGAATCATGAGCAGCAACTAGGGTGACCACGAAGGCCATGTTTGCCAGGACACATATAATTTTTACATATTGCTAACCAGCTCAGATAAAATGCTGCCCTGCAGTATGTGGAATGTATAATCTTAACGAAGGGGACCAATTAAGTCAGATATACATCTGGGCTGGCCAGCAGTATGTAAACATATGCGCATACCTGGGAACTTTCCGGGTTTGCCCGGAGATTGCTGGGTGAAGCACCGCTTCTCCGGTTCAAGACCCGAATCCTCTGGGTCACAGGGTTTTGACACGCCCAGCTCCCCGCTCATTTAAATGGGGGTGTTTCCCACTGACATCAGCGGGACCACCCACCGACGTCAGGGGGAACCCCTACCGACATCTGGGGGAACTCCCACGAGACCGCCCGCTGACGTCGGTGAGCCCAGAAGTTCCCAGGTATGTGTGTCCTGGAAAACATGGCTGATGTGGTCACCCTACCAGCAACAACAGCAAGTGAAGAAACGTATGATAACTCCTCAATGTTTCAACATTTTTATTCCTCTGTGTTTTGTAGATTACTTTGCAAAATACTATTTATGTTTTTACATCGATATTGTTAAAATATTCCACAAAGTTCCAAATCTTGATTTTTCAAAGTTTTATTAAAAAAAAATCAGCTCTGGGTGGGTAAAATGTCTGCATTAAAAGGCCGCTGAAACAGCTGCAAAAGCTTAGATGCCTACAAACCTTTATACAGAAGGGATAATGCATTCTGCAGAGCTCCGCTCAATTATTTCACTCTGGGATTTACCTGGCTTAACACTCTAAAAACTTTCGCCAGACCCAATTCAGAGTGAACTTGTAACTAAATGACCCCAGTTCTCTGAGGGGTCTAGTGAGACCCCGCGAAACACTTTCCTGCCATTGACGAGGATCATTGAGCCATGGAGGAGGGCAGCTGTAGATGTGAAGCTGCAGCTTCTACCTTAGGTAGTTTTTTTTTAAGAATATATATTAAAGTACTCTCAGAGTACTTTCACATAAGTTCTTTTTAGTGGGGGTGCCATGGACACAGAAGACCCTTTGTTTAAGGAAAGTGTTATTCTCGATTACTTCACTGCAGCAGACTACAGTATTCATTATAAAGGATCAAGCGTGTGGAAGCTGTTTGGTTGCTGCTGCTATTTATTCAATGAGCAATGGATCAGAGTCAAATAGTCATTTATCATCAGGTATCTATCTAAAATGCTAACATCTTTACATAATGACAAGTCAAAGTTTCAATGAGGCCATTTGGTTAACACTATTGATGGACCACTACACAGAATCTTGTTAAAGAATGTCAGGGTCAGCTCATTTAGTTCCCAGGTAGGCTCATTGCAGGAGCAGTAAGTGACTGTTGCTGTCAAGATCGCTTCCCGCAAGCAAGCAGGGCAGGTCTTCCTGAGAAATCAGCTCGTTGCCATCTCAAACATTGTGGTTGTAATTTAAAAAAATTAAAAAAAAAACTTAAAAAATGTTTTCTGGCACTTTAAATCATGTGTATCCAATTCAGACCTCAAGAGGCACAAACAGACTTAAAAATTATCTGTTATATGAAGTATCACAGAAGCTCCCCCATTGTATGTAGAACATGCAACACCACTGGGAAACTGCCGCTACTAAAAGGAGTTTGGAAAAGCCAAAGTAAATTTTACATAAAAAATTATACTTCTGATCGTTTGCTATGAGACAAAACATGAATAAAATTGTTTCCCCAACAGAAAAAGCAGAAACCTTTACACGTACATAGAAATGTATTTCTTTTCACCAAACGGTGTTTAAAAAAAAACAAAAAAACACTGTATTAGTAGATTTATTTCCTTTTTAGGGGTTTTGTAAAAACAGAAGCTAGGGAGCGTTCTTTCAAATTACATTGCAAACTATTTTTTTCATAATATCTTTGACATGAAACTTCCTGCTCCAATAAATCTTGTGTTTAAAATATCAACATGGTATATTTTCATGAAAAATGTTTTGTTTACTGTAAATACAGATGGTAATGACAGAAATATGACACACTGATAAATATTCGGAACGAGTATCTATGCTAATTCCCACACTGGTATCAGCACATCAACGTGTAAATTAACTAACGACATAAACATAGAATCTGACGGCGGATAAGAGCCATTCGGCCCATCTAGTCTGCTTATTTTTCCTAATAAGTCCTTGGTCTTGTCTTTGGTCCTTGGTATTGTTTTATCCTGTACCCCATGCATGTAAATCCCTTCATTGTTCTAACCTCTACCACTTCTGATGGAAGGCTGTTCAACGTATCTACCACCTTCTCAGTAATATAAATCTTCCTTACATCTCAGCCTCTGACCCTCTAGTTTGAGATTATAACCTTTAAACTTTTAGCCCACTAGCATCTAATCCAAAAATGCCCATTTTGACTGGTTTTTCAACGACGAATCCCCTCAATTTTATTTAATGCATCCATGCAAATTATATAATGTTTAATAAGGACTGCTTTCTGAAGACCTCAAAATGTGTTATTATTACTATTTTATTATTGTGATAAATGTCATAGG
>VKOC01013234.1:0-11449 GCA_009364415.1 Spea multiplicata
TGTATATAAGATCCTACTTGTCCTCTAAAAACTCAATATATAATTTGTGGGAATGCACTGGATGAGTCGGTAGGAAATTATAGTTGAATAAAGATGGAAATTTATCTGGTAGTTTTTTGGAAAGCATTGTAAAATAAACGCTGGGGATAATCACATCCTTTAAAAAAATCTTACCAATTTAATTATGTATTATTCAGGGCAATGTTTTAACAGCCGGATAAGCCTAGGTTGGTCCATCTTACACATGTCTATATCAGCAATTTAAAAAAGAAAGAGCAAAAGAAAATTGTGACATATTATTGTCTATTGCAGCTGCTTGTTACCAACTAGCAAACTTTTTTATCAGAGTTATGTTTTATCAGAGAAGAGTGGATGGCATACTTGTGTGAGGACTCAATTCAACAAAATAACAGTTTTGACTGTGGCGTCTATGCTATTCTGAATGCTCACTTTATCATTTTTGGGAAGCCATACCATGACTTTGTGAGTCACCATGTCCGGAAATGGATTGCTGTTAACATAGCACAACACAAAGAGTGCAAAGGTAAAGCACAGGACAGGAAAAAATGGAGCTGTGGTTCACATAGTAGGAAGCACAAAGCGCTTGTGAAAATGAACATGAATGTTACTGTCTTTGAAAGACCATTAGTTACATATCTGTCATCTCCAAAACGAGAGTAGCAGATGGTCCACATGTGCAGAGGATGCATGCCCAGGAACATTTTCTCCCTCTGATTGCATGGTTTTATGTTGCCTCTTTCGCCAATGGTATCATGCAGCATGCCTTTTACAAATCACCTCAAAACTTCCAACATATTACAGGTGTCACCAGTGTTCAAAATGACAAAATCTATATGATATGTCAGATGGTTTTCGCAGAAAAAACTGTTTGATTTTTCTCCCATTATATCCTATGGGCATTCACTCAATTCTGTAATTCACCTGTCATTCCATAGAAAACCGATATAATCCCACATAATCTGAGTTTTAGATCCTGTGTCTGTACTAGGGGAGTATATGTGCCAAAGATCTATATGATATTTCAGAGGGTTTTGTCTGAAAAACAGGTTTCATTGTTCTATTATATCCTATGGACATTCACTCAATACTGTCATTCACCTGTCATTCCATAGAAAACTGCTATAATCCCACTTAATCTGAGTTTTAGATCCTGTGTCTGTTCTAGGGGGGTATGTGTGCCAAAGATCTAAATGATATGTCTTAAACTTTTATTTAAAAATCAATTATTCTTTTCCCTTCCATTATAGTCTATGGGCATTCCATTTTGCCATTCGTTTTAGTATGTCCCATTCTGTGTGCGTGTAACACTGTCAGGTGGGCCATGTGTTCTGCCTGCGAGTGACACTGTCTGGGGGGCCGTGTGTTCTGCCTGCGTGTGACACTGTCAGGGGAGCCGTGCGTTCCAAATGTTACTCTTAATGGTGTCTTTTTTTCCGCCTGCGTGTGTCACTGTGGTGTGTGTGTGTTTGGGGGAAACGTGTGTTCTGCCTGTGTGTGGCGCTGTGGGGGAGGGTATTTTACACCTGTGTTTGAGACTGTCAGGGGGGGGGTCATGTTGTTCACTGTTTCAGGACATTGCTGGCGGTCTGTAACACTCTCTCATGGCTTCTCGCCCAGGGCCGTGCACTCAAACTCTGCAGATCCACATGCAGTTTCTGGCCGCCGTGTTCCTGCTGGACGTAAGTTTTATGGTGAGCGTGGTGCTTGGGGCAGCGAATCTCTCAGTTTTGTGTAAGAGCTCTGCCATCCTCCTCCACTTGGCCCAGCTCTGCACCTTCCCATGGATGGGCATCGAGGGCTTTAACCTCTATCGACTGGTGGTCAAGGTCTTAAATTCCTTGTTTTTGACCACCAGAAAACTGGCTGTGGTGGACTGGGATGAGTATGGCCCGGGATGAGTATGGCCCGAGGGGGGGGTGAGGTTGGGGCTGAGTATGCCCCGAGGGGGAGTGAGGTTGGGGCTGAGTATGCCCCGAGGGGGGGTGGGGTGAGTACACCCTGCAGTGGTATCAATGTTTGATGTGATTGTCTGCCCCTAACCACCTCTCTGTTTTGGAAGGCGCACCCCTGCTCATCATCCTTGTCATCACTCTGATGAATTATGATAACTATGGCTCTCTCAGTATTAACATGGACAGCTCCATGGCCCTGTAAGTCCTCCCTATCATTGCAAGGGCCCCGGGCCCTGTTACATGCATTATTTTACTCTGTCTCATTCAGGGGCGTACCTAGAGTATTTGGCACCGGGGGCGGATCCTGTATGCGGCACCCCCCCCACACAAAAACTTTAAAACTGCATAGCTTCTATTGTTATATACTGGCATAGACATTGAAGGTGGTACAGCATTACTGTTATCATTATATACTGAGGCAGACATTGATGGTGGTACAGCATAACATCTACCGCTATATACTGAGGCAGACATTGATGGTGGTACAGCGTAATCCCTATCGCTATACATTGAGACAGACATTGATAATAGTGCAGCATAACTCCTATCACTATATACTAAGCCAAACATTGATGTGGTGTAGGCCTACCACCTCATTGTCTGGCTTAGGATGCACCAAAACTTCTGGACTGAAACCGTAAATGCAGCATTTACCTGTCCGAAACCGAATATAACCCCCCACCATAAAACCAAATCTCACACTTTTATTTAAAGTAAGTAACACAACAAAATAGGACAAAAAAAATTCAATAACAATATTAATATATATAAATTCCAAAAAATAGTTGCTGGCACTCCTGGGACTTGGCTTCAATAAATCTCTCAAAGCTCTGTGTTACAAGTCAACGTTTCAGTCTTTTATTTTCAGACTTTCATCAGGACATCACACTCCTATCATGGCCAGGCATACCCAGATTCCAGCATGTACTAGCTGACTTGGCATGATAGGTGTTTGATTGCTGTTAGCATCTATATACATCTATCATATACACAAACACTTTAACAGTCACTCACTAATTCACACTTTCATTCACATAATTCACACAATCATTTATTCTCTCGCCCATTCACACAAATTTACACATTCATTAATGCATTCTCACAAACTCATTAATTATCTCACTCATTCAGACAATTCATCCACACATTCACTCATTCTCACTATCTACCTTTCCCCCTCTCACTATCTACCCTCTCCCTGTCACACGAGCCGCCGCGGCACATACCTAGCATGCTCGCGGCATCTGACTCCTTCCTGCCACTGACGCCGTGCGGCACTCCGGGGTCGGGGCTCCGCCCCCGACGTCGGCTGAGCGTCACACGCGCCGCCGCGGCACGTACACCAGGGGATCGCGGCGACCTTTGCCTGTTCTTTTGACTACGATTCTGATCTGCCTGCCCTGACCATGGACCTGTTATACCGTTTTGTCTCTTATCTGCCTGCCTCGACCTCGGACCTGTTTTACCTCTTATCTGCCGGCCTCGACCTCGGATACGTTTTGACCTCGCTGTTTGTCGTTGCCCTTTTGACCGGACTGTTTTCTGGACTACGCTACGTCCTTATATCTGCATAGTTGGATCCTCCTTCGCTACCTGACCCCGTGACACCCTCCTTTGTAGTTAAAGGTTTTGGACTTACCATTCAGAAGTCCTGCGGTGGGACGCCTCAGTCTTCCTGCTCTGCTGCTGCTTCCTGTTCTGCCACTGCGCTGCTACACTAGTGAGCGCTGAAATATGAAGTCATATTTCAGCGCTCAGCATGAGATGCCGGCACCGCGACGGAGTTAGAAGCCTTGCGAAGGAGACTGAGGGGCGCCGATCGGTTGCTAGGCACCCCTCTGTCTCCTCTGTGTAAAAAAAATAAATGACAAGGCTGCTGGGGATCCGGGCAATCAGGGACATGTGGTCACCCTAGCCCGTAGCACCCCCCTTGATGAGCGACACCCAGGGCGGATAGCAAGCTCCCCCCGGTACGCTACTGGTCTCATTCTTTCTCCAGCTGCTGGCTCACTGAACCCATTATCCACCATGTGTTGAACATTGGTTTGTTTGGGTTTGTTCTGTTGCTTAACATGGGGATGCTGGTCGCTTTGACGCAATGTCTCCTGCATCTGGCTCCACACACCCGGGGGGAGAAGGTCCGGCACTGCGTGACCCTGCTCGGGCTCAGCTGCATGCTGGGTCTTCCTTGGGGGTTGGTGGTGTTCTCCTTCGGCGTCCTCTACCTGGCTGTGCAGTACGCATTCAGCATCTTGAACTACTTGCAAGGTGAGCGTGAGCGGCCGGAGCGGGATATAGTCCCTGTAAGAGTATAGCGAAGCCGCAGTGCACTCCAGAATCTGAGTGCGGCTACTCGGAGGGGGTGGTACGTGTCTGCACATTGCTGCAGCCCATGAACACTTTTACTAACCTGCAGCTCATTGGAAGGCCTCATCGCTCTGCACTGGCACCCGCGGCTTCTGCTCTGCGCTCTACACTTCTGGCTTTGGCTGGTGGCGTGAGGCTGCAGAGGGCCGTGTCGCTGCAGACCCTCCATCAGTTGACATGGAATAGAGATGCAGTTAACGGGCACAGGGTGCAAACGCTTGACCAGCCTCCCGGGTTCTGGTCTCAGTGGAGGCACAGTGCTTTGTGTGCTTTAAACTCCTTTCAGTTAATGTCACTCATTATTGCTCCTGCTTTTTTATTGCTCCTCGTAGGGTTCTTCACCTTCCTGGGGTATTGGGCATTGTCTCAGCCCCATGGAAAGGAAGCTTCACGTTCTTCGTACAGCACCGCTGCAACCCCGGTATCCCCCCCCCACCAAGGACAGCGCCATACAGCCAGAGGACACATATCTAGTAACGCTCCCTCTCCTGCCTGAGGTCCATGACAACTCTCTGCAGACCCTACAGAATTAATGTGGGGGGGAAAATAAATACCAGGTAGGTTGGAAAGCACAGCATTTCCATCGCCCTTCCACCAGACATCTCGTAGACATAAGCAGCGGAGGTTACCGCTTCTAAAAAGAAACAGGAGGCAGCAACGGCAGGTTTAGAGTATTTATTTAGGGGTTTGTGTAAGGATTTCATGTTCTTAATCCTCTTCTCTTCAAGGCTTTAGCAACTGCTACCAGACAGAACAGAAGCAGCATGGCGCCGGCGGCAAGGGCTCCCGGGAGCACCAGCGGACTGACTTCTGCCAAGAGAAACAGGCACTTAGTAGAGCAGCCCTCCATCCCCTTACATGAAAGGTCAGTGCAGAGCCATGGCACGGAGACTAACAAGCATAGCTCCTCAAACAGACACGGTGACCGGCTCATCCCCGAGGGAGATTAGACTAGTCGCCAGTGTAATATAGCTGCTTAAACACAGGTGTCTTAACACTCGGCCTGGCAGCAGCATTGTTAATATATTAAAGCCCAGGCACCTCTAATCCCACAAAGGTTAACATTTCCGCCATAACCAGAAGGTTTACCGGAGTCCAGTTTCCCGACGCCCGCCACCTTCCTTCCGGCCAATCTGATAGGGCCACACGAGACAACTTTCCTGTAGGGGTCAATCAAGTCTCTCCGCTTCCGCTCGGTGCTTGCAGTAGGCTGGAAAAGTCAGCAAAAGGATTACATTACAGCATAAAGCCACAAGATTCAAGAGCATAAGATCGGTCGATACAGCCAGGGCAACCTCGTCAGGACGGGCAAGGAGGCAACTACTCCCCAAAGGAGGCTGGGGGTCACGCCAAGTCGGCACGCATCAAACCTGGGATTACTCGTCATATACATGACTCATGGCCGGTACAGTGGCTCAGGTGACAGTGTCTGCACGGGCCTCACTAGAAATGGGAAACCTGTTGCAGTGCTAATGGCGATTAACCTAAAGTGACATCGGTGGTGCGTTCCTCCTGACTGCTGGTACCTTCTCACAGCTGGTGCCATTGGCCTGGCAGAGCCGGACGCGGCAGTGGAGATACACCTCCGGGTAGCTGACAAAGTAAAACATTTGCAGGGAGAAGCGGATCAGGGTGTTGTCTTTAGACGTCATTCTCTCCGTGGTGACATCTGTGCTGTATCTGCAGGAAACAGCATGCACTCCATCAGCTCTCCCAGCAACCGCCACGGATAGAGTCTGGGACCCGAGATATGACCGACCCCCACCAGAGAGTGGCGTTTAAACCAGATTTTCTACCCTGTGACAGCAATATTAGGACATGCAGTCCCTAAGCATCATGGCGTCTCACCCATTGGAAATGATTGGGTGGCGGGTGGCATCACTGTGGTGAGCTCCGGGGGTGGCCCAGCACTCCTCCAGCTCCAGGGTAAAGGGGTTTTGTACTCCATGCCCATGGATCTGCAGCTGAACATAAAGCTTGTGGGAAACCGGGATGGTTGGGGCCCAGTCGTAGGGCTCTGAGAACTCCGGCGAGGGGTAGAGGGTCATGGTGACATTGAACTCGCCCTCCTTGACTACAAAGGTCACCAACCTGCATGCAAACAAAAAACAAGGGATCAACTAGGTTACAGCGAATGGCTGGAAGAAGCCGAAGCGACAGCCACGTCTCGGATACCCGGCCTGTCTCCTGGAGCCAACAACTCTCAAGGGTAAGCACTTCGCTTACTCCTGCCAGTTACATAGGTTCACCCGTTCTCATTAACCCCCGGGGGGTGCACCCGCCCCCATTAAAGCCCAGATGTTGGCATTTGTGTCACTCTCGCTCTGGAGGCCCTAGAAGTCATATCAGGGTACATACGAGGCACTGGTCAGCAGCGGGAACGGCAGAGAGACGACCCGGTTATAGTGATACACACAGGCGAACTTGATGCTTATATCAGGGATCCTGGATATAACTCCCCCTGTGATTGGCTGCACGTTCGCCAAGGCTGTCGCTGTCCTTATCTCATTGGAGTAGACCAGATGAGAGCCGTTTACCTGCCAGAGAGACCACGTCAACGAGCATAATTCTCCAAATGCATCAAAGTTTAACATTCATCTATTCAGCGTCACAGCAAAAGACGGTGCAGTTATCTGCTGAAAGCCACGGCTGGCGTGTACGGTGCATGCGCAGCCACATTCACGCTTCTAGTTTACTTGCAGCCATTTAAAGGCCAAATAGAGCAGAAGAAAGTCCCCAGTTAGCACGGCATATATACGTGTTTAGAGGCAGCCCTTACGTGTATGCGGGTTCCACAGAAGGTTTGGTTATCGTGTGTCAGGGTCGCGGACGCGTACAACTCGGAGGTCTCCTCCACTTTGCATCGCGGATTGAGCAAGTGCAGGAGAGACGCGTTCACCCCGATGTAATGGAGGGAGCTTTTCAGTATCCGCAGCCGCATGTGGTCGTCACAGTCCAGATGAAAGCTCATCTCTGAGGAAAACCAAAGCACGTTAGTCTCCAACCAGTAGACACGAGTACCCCGGCAGCCCGTGCCCATTCCTCAGGGCAAGTCTGACAGGATTAATATCTGGCTAAGACGTCATCACACCCGTTGCCACATGGCCCACACATGTTCACCGTGCCCTGTCTGCTTGGGAGCGCAGGACAGGGATAGGATCAACCCGTTACAGTACCTTGACAGCGGGGGCCAGTGAAGCCCGGTCCACAGTGACATTTCGCCTTTCCTTGGACTACCCTGCAGATGCCGCCGTTCCTGCACTCGTCAGCAGTACACACTTCAGCCGGCACAGGCTCCGCACCCTTCGCATCCACTGTGGTGGGCCATGGATCGTAATAAAACCTCTGGACGTTCTCCTTGTGGTCTACTCAAAGAAAACACACAATGTCACATTGTAACCGCCAGGAAGCCACCGGATACCAGAAGGGAGTATACACAGTGTTTAGTTGCAGCAGGACCACGTCAGACCATGTCTGAAATCGGTGCAAACAACCAATCTGGGGAGTAGCCGAGACTTACCTGTCAGGGGATTACTCGATCCGCAGGCAAGAGGAGGCAGCAGACTCGCCGACACAAGGACCAGCAGCCAGCACGTGAGACTTTGCTCCATCTCTAGAACACAGGCGTTCCACAAGTAGTATTCATTTTGGGACAGATCGCGCCCAGGTGGGGACGGGAGAGACTAGCTGTACCTGGGGGTTAAGGGCCCGTTCGGTCGGGTCTCACCCCAGGTAACAGGATCTGCACCGCTCTCACGTAGCCTGCCACAGGTAACTCTGAATTAACTTCCCTCCTCCCAGGTTCATAGAACAACAGGGGGTATCAGAGACATGTTGTTGTGGGGATAGTATAATGAAGCCGCTCATGAAAAGACCCCACATGTCACCATTTGGCACAATTTTACTCTTACCCCACAGCAAGGCTTCTTCTCTTCCACACGAAAGGACACATTCCCTCCTCCCTTAAGCCCTATTAATAAGCTCACCAATTAACACACTTAACCCAGTGAAGATGCACACACCTGATTTCCTGCAGGGCAGATGGAAGCTGTGGCTCTGGAGTATTTCATGCAGTAAAAAGTGATTGAACGAGCTACCCGCTTCTCATGGAAGGGGCAAAAGACTCCAGTGGTAAAATGTTTAGGGGTGCTCATCCTTTCTAGGGAAGCGAGCTGTGACATTTCATTTTGGGGCATCACCTGCATTCTTCCCACTCGGCTTGACCAACCCGCCGGTGACCATCGCCGCTGCTGACGAGCTAGCCTGAGGGCAACCCACTGGCCGCGTTTCCTGGACCCGCATATAAATGCTGATCAGAGGTACAGCGGCTTCCCTTCAGTAAATGTATACAGGGCAGGGGGCAGCACTTCACCGGCGCCGTCCCGCAACATATGAAAAGTACACGCGTGGCTAACGTGCCCAGCGTGGGCAGCCTACTGGCCTTCATTGCACGACAGCTCAATAAAGCTACCATCTGCCGCAAGAAACAGAAAATATAACCGTTGGTTCAAAAAGCAGTGATGTGGAGCGCAAAAGGATATGGTGCTGAGGTATGTGTTATGTGTCCGCATTCAGTTTGGCCAGTCCCTCTTTGGACCCCAAGTCCATGCGTCTCCCCCCTTTCATCCCCTGATGCCCCTCTCTCCTCCCCTGATGCCCTCTTTTCTAGGAGGTCAGAATGTTTGTTGGGTATGAGGGTATCGCAGGGTTCTACTACCCTAAAAGCCCCAATAATGTATATAGAAACAGCAGGAAATGGCTTTATAAATTAAACGGGGTAAATAAACCCATTATTCTTCTAAATGCCCCACTCAGTTACACAAATACCCCGTGATAGGGCACAAATTCTGTGAAAAAGCCAGGGTGAAGGAGGTATGAGCTGTGGTTACTGGATATACTGGAGAAAACAAGCTTTTATTTAATAATCCGGCTTGTTACAGAATTACTGCGAGTCAGTTACTATGGATAACAGAACTACACCTCCCAGCAGCGCTTCCTGCTTCCTGTGTTAGGTTGCCTTGGTAACAGCAGAGGTACAGACATTGTGGAGACAGCTACACTAAACAAGGTATTTCTTAATACAGCATATTCTCTGTGAAAAGATTATGGAAAGCTTGCATATATGTACAGAGCATGCGTGTAACTTCCCTGTGTGTATACATACAGCATGTGTGTAACTTCCCTGTGTGTATACGTAGAGCATGCGTGTAACTTCCCTGTGTGTAAACGTACAGCATGCGTGTAACTTCCCTGTGTGTGTGCGTACAGCATGCGTGTAACTTCCCTGTGTGTGTGCGTACAGCATGCGTGTAACTTCCCTGTGTGTGTGCGTACAGCATGCGTGTAACTTCCCTGTGTGTGTGCGTACAGCATGCGTGTAACTTCCCTGTGTGTGTGCGTACAGCATGCGTGTAACTTCCCTGTGTGCGTGCGTACAGCATGCGTGTAACTTCCCTGTGTGTATAATACAGCATGCATGTAACTTCTGTGTGTGGTAGTAGTCAGCATGCGTGTAACTTCCCTGTGTGTATATGTACAGCATGCGTGTAACTTCCCTGTGTGTGTACGTACAGCAGTACAGCATGCGTGTAAAGTCCCTGTGTGTATATGTACAGCATGGTTGTAACTTCCCTGTGTGTGTTTATGTACAGCATGGTTGTAACTTCCCTGTGTGTGTACATGTACCATATGAAATATGCTTTTCTCCTGTACTTCAGTCACATCCCCGTTTCTCCCGTCTCCTTGAGGCCGTGCATGTCCCATTTCAATATTCAGATGGTATTGTTAATTAGCGTGTGTTATGCAATTGCACACGTCACGGCAGCTCTTACATGACGAAGCGTGTAATGGACCCGCCTGCAGAAACATACAGAAAGGGTCCGGTTGTGTCCTTTGCAGGTGTTGGCCGGCAGAGACGGAGGAGCAGGAGATGGACGCGACGGTGATGAAGGAGCGGGAGATGACGTGATGGAGGAGCGGGGGCAGACAGACGGTGGGATCAGGAAGGACCTACTGAATGAAGACGAGCTGCCTGATTTGCAGGAACAGCTGTCACTGATTGAGCTGCCCGGCTCTGGCCACAGGTAGTTGGGAATATCCCCAGCGGGGCAGATACAAAACCCGGTGGCACATGAGGGCAGAGAAACCCAAAGCGGCATCATGGACGTGCCATGACGAGGACTCGCCTCCTGCTTTCTATATATATATAATATATATATATATATATATACTGCGCACTAAATGCATATACGTATATGTCATTCGCAATGCGGTGAGCTGTCTGCGTGTTGGTTCTGTATTTCAGGGAAACCCTTCCCCCCGTCGATGACATCGAGTTCCCCTCATCCTACAAAACCAACTCCCACAAGGAGCAGATCTTCCTTGATCTAGCCGAATACTACTGCTGTCAGTACGCGCAACCTCTACCCGAAACCGGAAACCACTCTTCGTCTGAGTGGAGGGGTTATGGGCTGTGTGAGTGTGTACGGTAGCGTACTGAGCTGGTCTGCGTCAGGCAGGTGCCAGCACCCAATGTAGGGTAACGTACTGAGCCGGTCATATCACCACTGTCCTGGGAGTTCCTGAAACCACCCAATTTAGGAGAGAAGGGCGCGTGTGTCACTCTGACTCTAGAGACCAGTGTCTCTTACCAGGTGACAGGGGCTTTATGAGCAGATTGGGTTTAAAGCTCGCATTTAGGTGACATTTTTGAGGACATCTGTGTCTTTATAGGTGTACAGAGGGCCTTTATCACTCCCATCACTACTGTGTGCCAATAGCCTCTTATCAGGCCCTGACTGGGACAAAAAATAGGCCTGGGCATTTCAGACTGAGCAGCCCATTTCTATGAAAAAACATATGTGTACATACATATACATAATACTTGGTCATTCAACATGGGAAGCCTGAAGCCACAATTTAGTGCTTGAAATAAATATTATAGAGTAAATAACACAACACCTTATCTTTTCCACTAAATGATGTAAGGGCCTGGAATGTTTTGTCCCCTGAAGTCACTACAAATTCAGGAGGGTGTTTTATCTCTGGATAAGTAAAAATTAAATAGTTCCTACTGTAAATTAAGGAAACAGATAACCAAACATACACAC
>VKOC01013336.1:0-11635 GCA_009364415.1 Spea multiplicata
CTGGCACAATGGGCAAATGTCCTATGGGCCGCAGGCCGACAGCACCCTATACTCGCCTGATCTGACACTCTTGAGCAGCATTAATCAGTATCAAGTATTAGGGCCTCCTAATAATCTTCAGTCAGGGTCTGCCAAGGTACATCCTTGTGATGTCTTCATACTTGCAAGTTCTTAGAAAAGTCCCGTAGAACGGCCATCCCTGAGTATATAAGGAAGGAAGTGAGAGCAAGTAAACTGCGTGGTATTATTTAATGTAAAATGTATTAAAATATCAACAATACTTTGACATTTGGTTGAATGATAAGACTCTAAATATGTCTGACCACCTTGGATAGATCTTATTTGTTCTTGAGTTTGCATCTGAGGAAGCCATTTTGTTTTGGGAGACGCATCTGTTTAATACATCAATCATTATGCAAGGAGACATGCACATAGCCAAAGAAAGAATTAGTGCTAATTTAGGATTCGTTAGTTTCAACTCGGTTTGTTTTTTTTTATTACAAGGGACGTTTGAAAAGTTTCCACATTTTTATATTTTCATTTGAAACGGTGAAGTGGGGGGAGGAGGAGCATTAATTGGTCGCGTCATAGCGTACCATATGACAAGTTATGTATAAAATTAGGACCACGGATGGCTCTGGAGATGCAGCTTCTCCTAAAGGTAAGTTATTTAATCTGCATTCTGTGTTGGTAAGGCTGCAGAGGACACTGGAATACCCCTTTAATGGGAAAATATAATGAAAAGATCAGACGTTCACTAGAAACTGACCGTTTGTGAGATCACATGACCAACTATTGCAACACAGTGTAATAATACAGCTTAATATTGTCATCAGAAACAGATATGGGCTACACTAAAAAATCCATTATAAATACCTCCAGCTGTTGGACAAACTATACTTGATAGGTCTTTACAGGCAGCTGGTTTTCCGGTTGTTATATGTACAGCTGTCACTACTGAAATAAATTGCTCTAAATTTATAAAGGATATATTCTGGTCCTAGTTTTACAGGTCTATTAATATGGAAGAAAATGACTAACAAGCTGTGTAAAGAATGCCAGGTATATATATATATATTTCTTTTTTTTTCTTTAATTTTAAAAAATATGATTTTTATTCACCATAAATTTCCTGTGGGAATATGACAGTGTCCCCGAGTGAATTCAGGAAAATAAGTATCTGTAATCGTTTCATTTAAAATATCTGGCTGTGTCTGCCTGACAAATGTGATATAATGTAACATTAATTCCATAGCTTCATGTTCTCGTGATCTCTATGATTGTTTCCGTTCCTATTGTTAATTTGCTGATTCTCGTTGATTGGTTCGTGCAACCTTTGTAACGGTGGGAGGAGAAGAAGACCGAGAACTTTAGTGAAGGAAACTGATTAATATGACTTTGGCCACCTTTTTTGTTACAGCTTTCAGCTAACCTGGGGCCGGAAAAAAATTCATTATTTTTAAACTAAGTATCTAAGATATAATTACGCTGATTGAAAAGTACAAGATATAGATTTGATAAGTGATTAAGCCACAGTTCCCATTTAATGATGGACATCAATGGTCAGTATGAAAGAGAAGCCTTTGGAAAGGTTAATGAATGGTCAGCATGTCAAAGGAGATTTTTTTTATGGGACCCACTTCTATGGCTGGCATAGAAAGATGGATGCTGAGATTACTAAACGTATCGTACAAGAAGCAGGTCAAAGGGCTGAGGTGTGTAGGGGCATTATAAATGTTCTGAAATCAGGAACTGAGATTACTAAACGTATCGTACAAGAAGCAGGTCAAAGGGCTGAGGTGTGTAGGGGCATTATAAATGTTCTGAAATCAGGAACAGTCTTGAATTGTATCCCGGAGCACTGAAGAATGTTAACATCATTGTATGACTGATGCGACTGTCGAAACACAATGTTAAACCACATAGGTCAAGGTGGTTAGCGCAGGAATTTAGTAAGAAGTCCAAGCATAAGTCCATTATGGTGATGTATGATCAGGGTTTTGGACAGATGTTATGGCAGGAAGCAAATGGTCCATATTACATGCTAGAAGTCAAAGGTTCTACATACATTTTGAAGACCTAAGGTTATAGAAATAGTTTCACAAATCATTCAGAAACCGGAAGCAATAGCTGAGCAAAGGCATTTTTTATGGTGTATGAGCTCAGTGTATTTATGTGGTCACCAAACAGAAATCATAATGATAGAGCTGAGGTTATTCTTCTTCAGACTATATTTGCACCATTAAACCCAATTTAGTGTGGAGTATCGTTTATTTCCATTATTTTAGTATAAGAAAAATATTTTGCTTTACTTAGAATATTAAAAAGTGGGTTAACTAGAATTAGAATGAGCTTCCCTTTAACTCTTTAAATAAAGGCCATGTAAAAGCTGTTAAAATATGTTTTAAATATTATTAAATACAGGTCGGTGGCAATATTTAAAATGCATTTTTGAGTTCCATTAAGATCACTGTTTTGCTGCACCTCTTATAATAATATGTGTAAGAGTTTTGGTGGGTTTTGCATAAAGCTGTATGTACTGAAGTTAAAAAAAAAGGTAACAAGAAAAGGATAAGAGGAAAGAATTGCATATATATATATAATATATATATATATTCTAAGGAAGTGGCTTCAAGAGGAGGTTTAGGGACCCTATCGGTAATATTTATTAATAAAGGAAAAATAAAATTGTAAGTAGGTTTCCCCTGATTCTACCGGAAATAAGGTAAGGATGGAGCACTCAAGCTAACAAGACCTCCTTAGAACCTTGTATGTTTTATATGTTAGACACATTGTTTCAGCACAAAAGACCCTTGGAAAATGTATGAAGTTTGGGATTTTTTTTCACACATCTGACTTGACTTTCATATAACTCATGTTTTTTTTAAGCTTCATACCAAAATGTAATGAAACATTCAGCCAGTATCTTCATTCCCTTTACAAATTCAGCTTCCAATAAAAAAAACAGACACCCAACAGAGGACCCAACTGCGTCGCTCATCAGTATGGGTAGATATCCTACAAAAAGATAAGATTTGCTTTTCACCAACTTAATAGTATCAGGGACAATTTTTATAAATATTACAGAAGTCTCCCCCTCATTCGAAATTCATATGTGTGGCATGTAGAAAATGTAGGGAAAAAATCATATATATATGTGCAAGACGAGATTCCATGGGGACAAGCAAGCGCCTTCCATGTAAGTACAGAAGGCTCTGAATATGTTGTGCCTCTTCTAAGTTAATATAAAATACAATATAGCGTATAGCTTCAAGTATTTCATTTATGGTCCAATAATAGTAATAAAAATGTTATTTTTTCAATTAAAAATAACGTTATATAAATTGATAATTTTGTCTGGTTTGTTTACTCGAAGTTTTCGTTCTGAGCTGCTTTATAACTAAATATATATATATAAATATGTATTTTATATATACGTTCATTGGTGTCAGAGGAGGTTTGAGAAGGACAGTGCTCAGTTTCCAGTAAAAATCTTTTGACATCTACAAATCCCGAGGCATTTACCGATATAAATCATTGACATCTTCCACCATATTGTGGCTAACGCCACCGGACATCTGTTACTCTGGGTTATCGCTCCATTATCATTAAATTTGATGTTTTATATCCAGCTGAAGACAGAACCGTCTATTTTATCCTTTCATGTCATGTTCAGGTGGAAAAAGTGCTAGATTCTGATTTAAACGTTTGTTTTACTAATTGCTTATAAAAAACAAGAATTTAACTACTGATTTTTCTTTCAGTTGAGATGGATAATTGGTTGCCTAGGTGTATTTTGCTTTGATTTTCACGAAGTCGTCAAAATATGAAGAGAGGCCTGGAGCTGCAAGGGAAATAGTTGTATTAATGGTCAGTCTCGTTTGAAGAATTCTTATATGTTAATCGCAGGTTTAACACACAGATCAGATAGAATTTAGGCCCAGAGATTGAAAAATATTTACACACATTTGTATTATTCTGCACATGTTTATAATATCGTTCCCTAAATAGGGAAACTGTTATACATATGATATATATAATATTTATAGTTTGGGGTAGCCGTATTGTATAGGAGGAACCGAAAGCTTGTCTATTATTTTAAATACTGTAGTCCAATAAAAAAGGTATTACAAGATTCTGCAACATTCTTTTTTTTTTTTGCATTTTTATATTTTTTTATACATGTAATCACACCATGGTTAGTTATTTTTCTACGTGTAGGACTGAAATGGACAGCCCACTTTCCCATATAACCAAGCCATGTCGGAAGGTTGCTAGTCATCCTTTAATGGAGCAGTCCAGCAAATGTATGCACAGCAGGGCCATGAGAGGAGGTTTGAGTGACATGACCATGAATTTTCAGTTTGCCACCTGTCTACGTAGCCCTGGCCGCTCTGATGCTTGCCCAGCCTTGCATCCTACTTGTTAGTTGTATCACTTTTATACGCGGTCCCTGTGTAGCAGGATTCCACTTTCTCCTTATTACGCTGAGATGCTATATGGCCATAATATACTTTCTTTCAACTCTATCTTAACTCGGTCTCCTTTTCCACGCTATTTCTTAATTTCACAGTGTGCATCAAATGATCACGTATCTCATTACTCTGCCACAATAGCTTTCATTTCATACTGTATGCATCGTTTGCTTTCCCTGGACTAATGGAACGCCGCTCTTTAATTGATTCTGTTTCGGCTCAGCCTATTTATTCTCTTGATGATAAATGTTCTTTTTTTTTCACAGGTGTTATATGTTCTTTGACATTTTACAGACTCATGTTTTAATGGTGTCTTCACGTATTATACTGTGCTAACAAAAAAGGTCATATACATGTATGTGTGTTGAACACGTGTACATTGAGATATGATACGTTTACAATTAACGTGTTTTATGATGCCCTCCTATAGTTTAGAAATCAAATACCAACTATAAAGAAAAAAATAATAAAAACAACAACTTTAATTGAATATTACATAACACCTACATGCACAGTCGCTATAGCAACATTTAGTGGAATATTTTTTAATTGTCAAGTCTTTTTGTTTTTAATATTTTAACATTTGATTTGAAAATCGTATAAACTGCAGGAGATGACTGTCAAAATACTTAATGTGTTATTTCCTCAGTGGTAATTGAAATGTTCATTTAGTTATTTTTGTCTTTAAGATTAAAAAAACATACTATTTAGTATTTACTGAAATGACAAGTGTTACACAAAAAACACTTTTGCATATTTACTTAACTTTGTATAACAAATATTAAACTTAATTCCTAAACTTCCATAAAGACGTCTTTTGATTAATGTTACCGATCCCGGAAAACAATAGAATATAATAGAATGATTGTGAATCATCTTCCAAATATCTTATTCATAAGATGTGCATTTAAAACCCAAAAACAATCTCCAGGAAGATAAAAAGATGTCAATTTAAACATATTGCTTAACATTGTGTGAAAAGTCATTATGTGGTGTTTTATTTGTGGTTTCGTCTAGCACTAAGTCATAAATTTGTTATTGATAAATAAAGCTTTAGTAACATACTGTGGCCTACACACATATCTTTTTATTCTAAGGTTGCTGTTTCTGGTGTGTGCTAAAACCATTCTGCTCTAGCCACTAGGGGGAGCTGTTAACAAGATGGTGCAAAAAAAGGCTTAGACATTTGAGACTAGGTCCAAAAGAATTGAAAAACTAGTTATTGTTTATATCTTATCATATATATATTATATATATATATATATATGTATATTATTATCACCCTTGCTATCTAAGTTTTGGTCTAATTGTACAACAGACCCTCTCTTTCTTAAGATGGTGCTTTTTGAGCATTTTGTAAGCATTTGTCTAGCCTTAGGAGAGGAGTGGTGAAGTGGGTAATAGCCCCACCATGCTATTATAGGGTGACCACCTGTCCCGGATTGCCCAGAACAGTCCCGCAATGGGACTTTAAGTCTCGGGTCACGGGCAGCCTCAATCCCGGACAATGAGTGAAGGAGGTCTCAGCCAATCAAGAGAGACTTCTCAACTCTCCTGATTGCTCAACTCTCCTGATAGGCTGAGTCCCTCCTTCACACCAAGGTATATGTGTGTTTGACTGTGTGTATGTAACTGTGTTTGTCTGTTTGCCACTGTGTTTGCTTCTGTGACTGTGTTTATTTGTCACTGTGTCTGTGTGACTGTGTGTGTATTGTCTGGTAATAGAGGAGTTAATCCTCTGAATCAACTCATGCCTCGTAATAGAGGGGGTAACACTCTGAATCTACTCTAGTCTGTAATGATTGTATGTATATTATAATAAAGGTATATTATTAAATCTGAAATCAACATGGTTTCCTAATAATTAATATATAATAGTATATGTGAATCAGTGTGTATGTAGGATATATATATATGTATAATATAAAATGTATTTTATCTGTATGTGGCAGTGAGTATATGTACATCAGTGTGTATGTGAGATACATATAAATAATAAATATAATATATATATATATACCGTATATAATGTATTTTTACATGTGTCCCGGAATGTCAGAAATAAAATGTTCCTTCTTAATTAAATTCCACAAACAGATTGTTTGATTTATTTTCATGCTTATGGTAACAAGAGCTTTTATAGTCTCCATGTCCAGGAGCACATATGATGTACATCCCGGCTTAGTTGGCAGTGACAGCTATAATGTTCTGTACCGGTGCTTCGAAGCAACTCTAGACTGAACTGAAACAGTAACTCCAGGAAAGCTACAAAGATATGTTATGCTTAGTTTACAGCATGGAGATTAATGTAAGACTTCTAAAAATCTAAATCACATTTAGCCCTTTTGGTTTAAGGACATTGATGTTGAATGTTCCATGTTCTAAAAAGCCCAGAAAAAACACATTTGGTGTGTTTGTTTTATTATATAAATAGTCAAATCTTAGCATCTGCTCAGTGGAAACTATCCACAGAAATATGATAAAATGGCCGTATCATTGAAGCTGGTCCAAGCGTAAATCTATCCTCATTTTTACGCATTGTTGTGTGCCATATCTCTAGAATTGTTTGTGATGAGTCAGATCTTCTGGAATATATAAAACTAGGGGATAGCTTTATCTTCCGTATGAAATTTGATCAGGTCCAACAGCACTAGAACACTGCAAAGTACAAAGAGCCATCTACAACTGGACTATCACATTAATGTTTAATTTACATACTTGGTATCGATTCTAAGAGCTCCTAATTTTATTATTCACTTCGCTCTGTTAGCTCTTCAATTCATCTAAACCATCTGCTCCAGTTGCCTGGAAAATTGCCCTTTTTTCTTGGTGGAAGTTCCCCAGAAGGAATGGTTCTCCAACTGGCACACAAGATTGGATCCTTAAAAAATGTTCTACGGAAACTCTTCATATAATGTGTCCCCTTAGACTTTCCGCATGAATAGTATATATATTCTTATACGATATATATGATGCTTAAATGGGCAATGTAAGCATCTGTAAAATTATTTCATAAAATCAACTATAGCTTGTTTAATTGTTTTGGAGATATTTAGTAAACAAAAAAAAACAACTTCACAAAAGTTAAAACCACCAGCAGCATGTGGTACGCATTATTTAATCAATCAGCAACTTAAAAGTGGAGCGGTGATATGTTAATGGGAAGGAATAATCAAGCACATCCTGTGAAAAGGGATTTAAGTTGTTATCCTGCATTATAATGGGGATGGGTGTACGGGGTGAGAATGTAATTTTGACTTTTTCTATTTCCTTGGTAAGACTACACCTTGAATATGCATTAAAATTGTAGATACCAGTTCATTAAGATGGCATACAACAGGCAATTCTCCAACCTGCAAAGTCTGTCTTCAAAGCTAAGAGCTTCCATTCAAGGCTTTGCAGATTGGAGAATTTAGTTTGAAGAACCGACACCTATGCGTCCGTAGGATTCCCGTATACAACTATTTTCAACGACAATAGTCTGCGAACCACAGACAATCATGTTGGTCCACGGAAAAATTAGGATTGGATTTAGAGTAAATAAAGTGGGGTTTTTCAACCCAATCTCTTTTTTGAGTACATGGAATGGTTGAACTTGATGGACTTTCTTTCTTCCACCTAAGTAAATATGTAAGATTAATTTCTCTTATTTCTCTTTGGATATATTGCCTTTTTTAATCTAATCTAAACATATTTAGGTGTTCCACACCAAAGCATTGTGTTTCCATGAATGCTTTGTGCCTAATCGCTTCTATTTCCATCCCCAAATTATTACTTTATTTAAGGAACTAAGAAGGTAGGATTGTGGGGGGGGGGGGCAAGTCTGGTCACCTAATCCCACCCTATACTCAGTGCCAAAAAAATAATAGTTTAATAACCTGGAAACATTGGTTAACATGGATTCTTTGGAAGTAGATCTAGTTATAGCAAGAGCTAAGTGAATAAATATTAAATAATTACCCATTTATTAATTCATTTTATGACGGTGTGACTGTTGACTCTTTTTCAGATACAAGTCGCTTCAATATATTTATGTAGCCAGAGATGACATCATAGCATCTGTTTTTACACATTTTTATAACTGAGACCACCAAGGAATTTATTCGCAAGTTCTACCCAAAAAAATGCAATTCTCCCATAAGGAGAAGCAGCGTGGAAAGTAAGGCAGGTGTAAGACATGAGATAATTAAGTAAAAGGGAATTTAATGCACTCTCAAAAGCTATATATTAGGTGCTAAAACATGAATATAAGTCAGTTTTAAGTTTATTAAATCCTAGAAAATGTCTAATAAAAAACTGAAAGCAGGCAGTTCTGGAGATATTAAGAATGGAAGACTATTTTGTCTTGGTTTAGTGACACTGTATTTCAATTAGGATTTACCTCTAATGCGATGCCTTGAGGTGGCAGATGAGTTTATGTGCTTTGGCTTCAAAACTACTATAATTTTTATTGTATGTATGAATTTGCATGTTTGGATTTGAGCGCTGAGAATTGGTTCTTCCATTAAGGAGGCAGGTCTGGTTCTAGAGAGGAATCTGTCCACCCATAGGCATGGACAGTCCAGCTAGGCGAGTCAGTTTGGGCTTAAGCCTGTTGCACAGCTAAGGTTAGTCAAAAGGGAGCACTGCGGGCCAGACCCAAGCTGGCTAGAACGCCTTGTCCCCTCTGAGGGACGACTTGTATTAAGTGGGTGAGAACTTGCTCTTTCGGGCTCACCTCCTGCTTTGCACAGGGCTGCCCATAGTAACCAACCAAACCTATTCAATACTCATTATCACACCTGTTTCTGATATGCTACCAGACACCCATTGATGGCTTCAGTGACTTCATCTGGCCAATGACCTCCATTTGGAAATAAACTTGTCTTGTCCTCTGGTACCTGTGACTCCGACTTGTCTTGTTAGGTGAACTTTTTATATACAGACTCCACATTTAGAGAGCAGAAAGCCTAAGACGTTGGCTCAGGTGCCCAGTTGCCTCGAGCAAGGTCAAGAGGATCTAACTGCACTACTACTCTATCCTGACCCAAGTAACTTATGACAATTCTGGTGCAGTAGTAAAAGTGAAGCAGCAAGCAGGGACATTCCATAGGATTCAATAGAGAAAGCTTCACATTTACCACTATACACCAGAATATCTGTTTAGGTATAACATACAATAGGTAGATTTAGAAAGGTACGGCAGCACATGGAAGGCACAAAACAAAACGTATGAGCATTAGGACACTATTACCACTATTACCTCACTTGATGTGATACTAGCCCTTCGGATGGGGTAGTTGATATGCATAAGATGCCCAAAGTTTGATTGATGTGATTGTGCACCTTTTTTATTTACCGGTCCACGTTCCAGAAAATTGGTGCCAAACTTTTTTTCATTGACGCAATCGCTTATTTTTCTTTTTCAATATTATTGTTTATTAAGCATATTGTTAATTTAAAGAAAGCTTTTTGAGTAACAGGCTGGCAACACATTCGATAATGACATATTTAATTTTTTAAAAAAATCATTGTTATGGGTGTTCCTGCTAACCAGAGCTTAACATTTAAAATGTTAATATACAATTAAAAAAATTCATTTTTTTCTAGTATTTTCAAGCGGGTCTAGGGATTCTTTTTAAGGTTTCTTATTGGAATCATTTTATTTTTCATTTCAGATCAGCCAATTAACAGAATTACTTTCATTAGGTTACTAAAACTGTATTATAATACTAATAAAAATTGTGTACTAATAGCTCTTTTAAACAGAAGGTGCCATCTGGAATTTTATGTCCCAAGTCAGCAAGCATTGAGAAATTATGGCTTTTTTAAACCAATTCTGTGTTTTTAAAGTTCTGCCAGAGCCTGCTTCAAATATCTTCCACAAACATCTACGCTCCAAATGTTTCCGTATGAGTAATCACTATTCACAAATGTTCCTTGCCAATAAATAAAAGGCTTTGAAAGCAAACTTTCAAAGGACATAACTCTTGTACTGTTCCAATGCAAACAGAGATATATCTGTTTAAAAGAAGCACATATGGCCTTGAGTTTTGTAAATAATTTTTATTGCTCTATATATAATAGCCTCATTCTTCTCTCTCCCAGTTATTCAGTGAAGCTTATTATCAGCTCTATTATTAGTATTTTCTGCATATGGAACACCGGATATGGTAATATCAGTGTTAATGGACACTAGGTTTGTGCATTCAGATTTGTACCAAATTATGGCAAATTCAGCAATTAGTATGAGGCCGGAAAAACAAGACCAGACGCCCCACAAAGCGGAAGAAAACAAAGCAAAATACTCTGAATTTTCATCTGGAAGCTGTAGGTCCTTTCGCTCACACTCTTACTTACTCTCTCACATTTTGGTTCCCTACTTTTGGCAACCTCTTCCACTTGAGGATCTTCTATCTTCTCTCTTTCATCTTCTACCCTCTCTCTTTTATTGTCTCTCTTCTATCTTTGAGCACATCTCCGAGGACATGATGCGAACGTCCGCCAAAATGTCGTAGCTTTCAATGACGTCCCCTATGTGAGAGTGTCAGAGAGCGAACGAGAATGAGAGTACGAGGGTGTAAGCGAGTGAGTAAGAATGAGAGTGAATGTGGGCACCAGGCAACAAATTGTGTTCCTGAATTAAAAAATCCCCCCTCGATTTTCGGCAGGGAATAAATCAATTGTATCCATTTGCACATGTCTAATGGATACCTACATTTGGAACACAGGAATCTAAGCTCATAACAGGTCAATGCGCAAGGTTTGGTACAACAAGCTCAGGGACCAAATAACAGGAAGAAAACAAAGGGAATGGCACGTTTTTACTCATCAACTAGATTATTTCAAAGTATCCCTCGAACAATAAATTATACAGGGCTCAGCCCTTTTTCCTGGAGAAACTTGCCAGTGTTGCCCCTTCATGATTAATAGTGAAGTTGATTCCACAACTCTTCTGACAAATCTCCTTTTACCGAGTAGCTTCCAGTGCCAAGAGCTGACTTCATATTCTACTCTAATTTTATGATGTCTAGGCAACCCAAATGGTGCTTTTTATAACTACTATATAACTTATATATAACTGGAAATCCTTGCTTTGATATGGATGAATTACATGATTTTAGAATATCTTTTTGTTATCATTGTTTCCATAAGAAGAGTTATAAGAACCATTTGGTTGG
>VKOC01013472.1:0-11020 GCA_009364415.1 Spea multiplicata
TTCTAAAATAGAAACTATACTCCAAAGGCATGAATATCAGTTTTATTCCAAGCAGAACTATGCATCTAAGCAAATAAAAGGAATAAAATAAAATAGAAAAATAACTAAAAACATCTCAAGCAAGTTTACTATTAAACGTTCTGTTAATGTAAAAAAGTCAGGCATTTGTTCTAGAGCTGGAACTATATCTTCAAGGACAACAATGTTTAATGACAAAGCCCTTACATGTACGGGCTTTTCAATGGGTTTAGGGACCGTCCATTGTCCTTAAGGGGTTAATATTTAAACTGAAAAACAATATTTAAGAAAATATTAAGATTATTTAGCATAGAAACATATTAACAATTTGTACTTCCATTTTACAGATTTACGAGAACCTAGGGAAATAAGGCTGTTTTAACCGTATTCCTTGTGAGGGAGTGCTAGCAGATTCCGTTGCCCTATTACAATAAAGGAAGGGTAAAAAAATATAAAAAATTGACAATAACATTAACATACATTAAGATTTATGCAGAAGTAAAAAACCCTACTATTGTTAGCTTACATAAAAATTTACAGCAGAAAAGAACTATTCGGCCCATCTGGTCTCCCAATTTTCTTGATGCAGGGGATTCAAACCCCCATTAGTACTTGGTCAGGTCCCATAGTGAGAATATATTTATGCCTATCCCATACATGTGTAAATTTGCTCACTGTATAGCCACAGTAGCGTACCTAGTGAGGGGCGGGGGAGGGGCGGTCCGCCCCAGGTGCTGCTCGTCAGGGGGGTGCCACGGGCTAGGGTGACCACATGTCCCGGCAGCCTTGTCACTTTTTTTTTTTACACAGAGGAGAGAGAGAGGGGTGCCTAGCAACCACTTGGTTATGAAGCAGCGCAGCAGCAGAGCAGGAAGCAGCGGCAGAGCAGGAAGGTAAGTAAAGGGGTACAGACAGAATCCCCCGTATCCCCTGCACGTGGACTCCTACCTGACCTGCTCACCCGGGTCCTGACAGAATGTTTTTTGAGGTGGGATAGAACTGAAAAGCTTGTGTATGTGTTTAGGAAAAAAAAACAAAAATTAATTATGACCACAAACTTTGACAAAGCCTGGTGGTAGAATTAGTGCATGGAAAGTGTTAAAATACCATTTGAAATACCCTGGGATGTCTAGTTTTCAAAAAGATGAGACACAGGTGCAGGATGACCAGATGTCAAAATTCCAAATTTAAAAATGTTCATCTTCCAAATGCAGATATTTAGCCTCTAAGCAACTCGACAAACCTATGCATGGGTGCTGCCACTGTACTGCAATGAATTGGCCGGTTTCAAAGATGCCCCATATAGGACATGGGCGCAAGATGACTAGATGTTAAAATTCCAAATTAAAACTAAAAAAAGTGTGTGGTGTGTTACAGCAATATATATGTATATATCTAGAAGCAAATGTATTCCTTTTGCTTATATGTATCCACGCTACATGTACACTTCACAAAAAATATGTATCAAAAAACTACTACTACAATAATCATGAAAGTAGTGTTCTTACGATATCTCAATGTGTGTTCCTCATACAGGTTAGTGCTAAAAAGAGGCCATCTGTAGTATTCCACACCTGATGAGATTTCCATAGTCCGATATTTGGAATATATTTGTGTTCTGCTATGGAAAATAACAGCTATATAGATAGCACAAATACGCAAAGAATGAGCATCTGTGTGCATACTTTAATGAATACATGCATACGATTGAAAAGAGGCAAATGGATATAAGTATACTGCTCAGTCGCTGATACTGCTCACCAGTCCACTTCTTTTCTCCAGCAGCTGAAGACAGAGTATATCCAGCTTCTGGTTTCCATGCTATCAGCTCCACTTCTGGAGAAAAGCAGCGGTCTTTCAATGGGGCAAATGTTATTGTATCATAAGTACACAATATTTTTAGAAAGGTCTGCCCATAGATATCAAAATCAGCTTAATAACCTCCCTCCTTCTGCATTTTCTGTCACTTCTTATATTGCCTACCTACATTTAAATCCCTGGAAATATTTTGTCTTCTAAATATAAGTTGCTTATACTTATACTTAAAAGTTGCAGCTTTTCCCAGTGTTATTATATTTGTCTACAAGAATCCATGCAATGTGGTGACACCTTACTGTGAATGTGGTTTTGCTATCTGGTGTTTGAATTGGTTTATTCCTTCTAATGGCTGGCTTGCCCTCTCCTGCTCTGGTATCTAGGGTTTTGGTATCATATCCACTACTGTCAGTGACCTTATGGGTTGTCACAGGTACACAGAACATAGAACATAAATGCCTCCCTGACCCAGATGTAACACACATGGGGACAAAGCTCCACAGTGTACATGGTGCTTCTGGACCAGGGAACAGTTGCATTTGAACTCCTAATGACAAATGTATTTTGTTCGTTGCTACGATTTAACCAATATTTTGTACCCGAGTTGCTCCCTTATTGCCTTATATATGGCATAACAACAGAGTCAATAGCCCTGAACAGATCTTGGATACACAATAAAGCTTTTTTAATTAAAAATAAACTTTGCTTAGTTAAAAAATGCACAAATTAGATTAAGAACTTTGTCAGCGAAATACAGTGGGAGAACATAAAATTACAAGGTTCATTTAAAACATAATGCAAGACAAATGAAATTATGTGCTTTATGCTCTGTTAGATATGGCAATCTATTGTAAACATGTATTAAAATGCAAATTAATGCATTTTGAGATAGCTGATAACTTCTTAAATTCTGAATTACTATGTGCAGAGGGCACAAGATTTCACCAGAGAGCTTTTTTTAAAAACTTTTTTTTGCAAATGAGATGACTTTATTGACCCTCCTATTCTCTCCCCTGCTTTTCATTGGTCAAACTCATAGGCATGAGTCGCAAAACACTATATAAGAGAAGGTTGTTTTTGAGTAAACCTTTTTTTTTTAAATTAAAAGTACCAAAAAAGATACATTAGTACACTTAACTGCATCTGTAAGAGATGATGATCCAAATGTTTGAGCTTCGATCGGTGGCCTTCACCAGGGCTGTTTTTGCAGAGTTTTTTGCAACTATGTTATTTGTTTTGTTCGGTTTAGGATCATCTTTGAACTGGTCAGGGGCGCTTCCAAGTGTCCTGCAAACTGCATTGGCTTTTGGCCTTGGCATAGGGACCTTAGTCCAGGCGTTTGGCCATGTAAGTGGAGCTCACATCAATCCAGCTGTGACAGTGGCCTTCCTCGTGGGTTCTCAGATCTCTTTTCTGCGGGCGGTTTTTTATGTAGGTGCTCAGCTGCTTGGTGCTGTCTCTGGAGCAGCCATACTCCAAGGGGTAACTCCTCTCCATGCCAGAGGAAATTTGTCAATAAATGGGGTAAGAACTCAGCACTTGTTTTCCTTTGTTTCCTGGATAATGCAAAATAGTTAAATAATAGCTAAATGGTTGCCTTGAACGTTATGCACCAGGTTTGTGTGCAATATATTTATCATGTGTTTAGCATTGTGTAACTCAAGTTAAAGAAGTGTTTGCCTACTCAATATATTTATACTTAATGGTTGACTTAAAATTATGTGGTCTCACTGTTTAATTTTAGTTTTGCCCATGTCTTAAAAACAGTTGTGGACAAGTGATATTGCTGATCTTCAGAAAGAACTATAATTGGAATAACATGAAATACAGTGTGTGTGCACAACACTCCTAAATTTGGCAATCATGTTATAATAAAACTCTCACCATCAGAAAAGTAGTAATGATAAGACAAAGCTAGAGATGATTTTGAATATATAATATATTGTCCCAATATCACAGTCCATTGTTTCCATCTCTATAATATATTCATAACAACATAAACAGGTTGCACGCTATTTACCCTAAATCATTTTTTTTAGCTATTTAACAACACAACAGCAGGACAAGCTTTTACCGTCGAGCTGTTTCTGACACTTCAGCTAGTTGTGTGCATACTAGCATCAACAGATGACAGACGAACTGATAATGTTGGTTCTCCAGCCCTGTCCATTGGTCTCTCTGTGGCTTTTGGACATCTTCTTGGTGTAGGTATCAAAATGTAGCTAAATTTCTCAGTATTTACTGATCATATTTTTATTTTCTTCATATAAATTCTTCCTGTAATGCAGTTGGAAGGAGCATCACTTTTATATGTGTCAAGAGGTATTATCACAAATGTGCCCATATTTTGTTTTACCAATACCACAATCCCTGACCTGTTTTACCTGTTAAACCATTTTACAGTATTTGATTTCTGAGCATGGTGTTAGTGTGCGGGAAGCATCGGTAGATGTTGTGGTTAGTTGTGTCTATAATGTAAGCTAAGTCTTGTTATTGCAAGAATATAAGCATTTTCATATACTTTGTACACAGAAGGGTTCAGATCTAAAAAAAAAGGGACTCTAATATTTCACTCAATTTCTCAGCCCACCTACTTTTGGGAAAAGCTTTATTTAAGCAGAGCTTGGTCACACTGAGTGGTATTATGCCAGAACAATCAGCACAAAGCCCCATTCTGTCTAATGGCAGCTTGATCTCCTAAGTTCCAGTGGGGAAACATCCCTGCTGGTGCAAAAAAAAAAAAAACAATGTAAAGCATATTATTATGTCCTTATAGTCATTCTATAGGCTGTAATAGTATGTCCTGGTGCCCTTAAGGGGTGGAAGCCAGTCAGTCAAGAACTGAACATGCACCAGCATTAGGAACCTGCTCGCATTCAATCCCCCTATAGTTTTATCTTGATTTAGGAATGAGCCCACTGGCACCCCACCAATGCCATTGGCACAAACACCTGTGAGGCAGACTAGGGTGTCAAAGTAATCAATTAAGGGTACTTAGTGTTTATGCAAAATACCTTGAATAGGGAGTGTCGTGGATATTCAATTAATTATTACGTTTATAATTAATAAGTGTTTTGCTGCACAACCAATGCATTTGTGTAAATATATTTAAGACATACTTGAGCTTTAAGTTGTGTTGAAAGCTTGTACTTTATGTTTTGGCATTGCAGATAAGCGCACTGAGTGCCAAAGGATTTGGTATTTAAGTTTTTTAATTTTTTTAATCACTGTAAATAACTGGATTTAGTTTTTCTGAGTGGAGCTTTTGTATGTGGCCCCTTCCCTCAGATGATGATTCCAGTGGTCCTTCCCTGTGGACCACTCCTGCAGGCAGTCTAGTTGAGGAGCAAAGGAAGTCATTGAGTATCTCTTCTGGGAGTTCTGGAAGAAGATTGGGGATTTGGTGCTCACCATGGCCCTTAAAGACATTGTCAGATATCATATGCACAGTATGCTGATATTCCATTAAAGGAGAGGTCACAAAAGGGCCCATGCTTTTAATATTCAACTAGTACTGAATGTACTGGAATGCCACAGGAATGTGAACACATATAACCCCTGACATAAGTTTTAATGATACTAATACAATTTGTTTGCTTAATTTTATCTCCCTCTGTCTAAATTTTATCTTCATCTGTCTAGATTAAATGTGTATTGATAAAGGCATATAACTATTTTAGATATACTACACTGGCTGTTCCATGAACCCGGCGAGATCCTTTGCGCCTGCAGTTATAACAGGTGACTTCTCTGTCCATTGGGTAAGATTAACTTTTAATCTGTTTTTCATAAACACCGATTGTGTGACAAATGCCATATTAAATAAAGGATTCCATGCCATGCAAGTGCATATATATGAAGAGGGTTTGGTTTATTACTTATCCGAACAGGTAAGGTCATTGTTAGGTAAGAGCATCGTTATGCAAGCCAAAAATCAAGCCATTAGGCAGGAACGAAGATTTATTGTATAATACATGTTTTGATTAATGCACTGGCACTCATACTTTATTTAGTTTATTGTTAGTTCATATATTGTTATGGTCATGCTTAATGAATCGTAACTCACAAACTTAAATGTTGCTGTATTATACCTTATATAATTAAGAATTGAGTTCAATGTCTGTATTTATATAGCACTGAAAATTAATGCTGTGGCATTAACACTGGATTCCTACCTTTTTTGTAATCACCTACCTGACAGACAGCAGGGAATTCTAAAATCAGTTTGGCTTATTCCAGGGTTTATTTTTAGCGGGATGACACTAGGCAGCCTTCACCGTCGCTCAGAAGAGATGTATGGGTGCTCAGGGCCGGCCCAAGACAAAAAAACAACATTACACAGGGCCAAGCAGTGACTAATGTAAACTTGAAGGAGAAGTAGCAAATCTCCCATTAGATAGGTACTTTACCTATCCACTAGGCCAGCAGGTGGCTTTAGGGTCGCTGGTCTCCTCATTGACATTGGCTTCAGGCCTGCCTATGCCACAGCTGTGGCTCATTGGCTGCATGCATGCCTCTATCTTACCTGAGGCTTGCTTGATGATATGGTCTTATATCTTCCTGGGCATGCTCCTAGCTAGTGCATTTTTTGTACTGTGTTTGTGTTTGATCAACTGGATTTTGAGCCATTTGGCATGGACTTTGACTTCTCTCCTGGATCATCACCTGGTACTGTGCTACAGAGCCCATCTGCAGTCTGTGGTCGCCAGTCTGTCCCAAGGCTGACCCTGTACATGGACTCCCACCTGACCGGGCACCCGGGCCCCTGACACTAGAATACCAATGTATGTGGAATTGGGGTGTGAAATTTGAAGGGAAACTGCTTGTTAATAATTCATTAAGGTGTTGAACTTTTGAATACAAAATGTGAAGTTGATTTTACCCTACTGAATATTGAAAATACTAATATATTGTACCATTTTTTTAATCCAGGGGACATCTTAGCATTTCAATATCGGCTATGTAATCATTTAAACAATTAAAACTGAGCTGTCCCTAGCATAATTAAATTACTGCCAATGACTTACAATTTTTAAATTATAAAAAATCATTTGGTTACTTTATTTTCTCATATGTTATACCTAACCAACTTATTCATTACATATCTTTCCACAGATTTTCTGGCTGGGCCCAGTAATTGGTGCTGTGTTTGGATCTTTAATTTATCACTACATTCTTGTCACAAACACCAAGACCCTTTCTGAGAAGCTGGCAATCCTGCGAGGAATGATGGACCCCCAAGAAGACTGGGAAGAAAGAGATGTTCGAAGGAGGCAGTCAGTAGAGTTGCATTCTCCTCAAACAATGCCCAGAAGTGGCATGACTGAAAAAGTCTGACTCAACAAATCAAATCAGCACATAGAATTTTCACCACATAACATCTATATTTTCATCCAAAACCAGCAAGTATGTATTTCTTTTTGTCCCCACTAGATGGTAACTTGCCCCCTATTTTTTATTTGATTTTTTATTGATGAGGTATATTATTATTTTGTATTATTATTATTATTTGTTTAAAATACTCCAAAGACTTGTGAAAGTCTTGCTCTCATGGAACTTAAATAAAACTCCAAACAAACATAGCTGCACAACTTATGGCTGGTTATGGACAACTTGAAACCCCTTCCCCAGTGGCTGTAACTCTTTTAATCTTGGTTCAAGATACTTAAAATGGTCAATTGTGCTCCGGAAACGTTACTCTGCAGTGTGTACCTCTGCATCACTTTATTCTTTTCTATCATGAGGATTTTTAAGCATAAACTGCACATTCATACATTGTTTTTTTTGTAGGTAAATACACTTTTGTAGACAATTCTGAAAGAAAAAAACATAATATTTTGTTATTGTATTTACTATATTGCACCATATTTTTAATCCAGGGGTGTCAAGTTTGAAAATTTCTAAATCTACTGTGTAATCATTTAAACAATTAAAACTGAGCTGTCACCTGCATAATGAAATTACCGCCAAACCACAATTATTCTAGCAGCGCAAAAGATTTGGAGATATTAGTGACTATAAATGGCTATTTTACCTCAGTGAACATGAGATTGGTTGCATTATGTTGCAAACTCAGAATAACAAATACCAGTAATTTCCATCCTAAATTGTTTTCCTTGACCTTACCCCTTCTATATGAAAGCTGGAAGAACCAACAACCAACATCAAAAGAATAATTATGCAATTCCTGACAACATTGTTAAAATCCAAGTGTTTTTGGATTATAAAGGTGTGCATTGCTTCTTATTGTACCAGAGACAACGACCATGGAGGACAAAGCAACTGGGGGTGCTTTCTTAGGTTGGGCCTAGGGCAGCCCCACAGGTAAATACATTATTGTTAATATAGACATATGGACCTTTTATTTTTTAATCATTATCACTTACTTTAGGTATGTTGAAATCTAAAATATAGCATTTGAGTCAGAGGCATAGCCACCATACTAATCGCGGAACTCAGCAGCAGAGTGTCGTATTGTTCCAGCTACAATATGCAGTATAATAGAATTAGGAACGTCTCATAGAAACCAAGACATTTGGGCATTTGAAGTTGATATTTCTTTTTTTTCACCATAGTTTGAAACCTCATTTTTGCAGGCAGAGAGCCATGTCTTAATGAACGTGCCATGTGCTTCTGAACCATGGCAGTCAGTTCTCCACCAAACTTTACTTAGTCCCTTCTAAGCTTTCTGCTACAATTCCACTCAAACTCAGCTAATATATTAAGGAATAGAGTGTTCTCAGGTTTATGCACCTACCTGGCTCTCAAAGCATTAAACAACCAATCTATTTAAGCTTCCAAATGAGTAAAGGTGGATGGAGGAACATACAGTATTTTGTTGTTTGTACTAATATTATCAGATGTTTTCATAAGCTTCCTATATTAATAATGTTTTTGTCTACTGTCTTAATTATTAAAATTGTTTTGGCTGAAAACAAACAGTTCAAATACAAAATACTGTTTTACAATAACAGAACACAACTGCGTAAGATTGGAAAATTACTCATTTAAGGAAACTCATTCATTACTCTGTGGCATCTATTTATCTTTTTTAAAAATAAAAAAATGCAACCTATCCAGATGTTAATTTTTATTTGTACATTTTATGTTTACTCAAATAAGAGTATATAAACCAGTATACATTGAAAACAATGTAAAACCATATATAATAATATATCTGTAAAAATAATTGGATGAAAGTATATGCCAGACAATGGGGAGTAACCATGTCACTATGTGGCAGTTAAAATGTTAGATACTGTCACCATCACAGCTTTTAACATTAGTAAACAATTTATTAAAACTACCTATAGTCTGTGTCTTTTGTTTGTTTATCTATGCAATAGTTTGGAGTTTAACCTAATGGAAGATGTGATGGAGTCACCATTACCTACTCAATTTAGAGCTAACTGAGGAGGAATAATTATATAGATCCTGATAACGGGGGTAAAGATTGCTTTTCCAATGGTATACACATAAAGTAGGGTTTGAATACAAATATTTTGCTATTTTAATTTGCCAATGTAAATGCAATGGAATTATTCATTATATGGGGTTAAAAAATGTAGGCTTTAGGAAAAATGTCAGATCCACTTTAAAAACTGGAGTGAGGATAGAATGGAGACTGAAAAAAAGGTTATCACTCATGAACAGGGACACATTTTCCCTACATAAGGGGTCCAACTGACCTTTCATACATGATCACCTGCAATTTAAGGGTATTCAAAAGACAGGTCAATATGGATCTACTAATCCAGTATGTCATAAAAAGCTGTTTGCCTTTCTGTATATTGTCACAGAATAAGGCTTTTACGTATAAGAGCATGCATCTATACATTTTATAGCTAAATTTCAGGTATAATATAGGAACATTTTACATTTTAATGGAAGATACGAACTATTAGGCCCATCAGGTCTGTCCATTTTTCCTGATGTAAAGGATTCAAACCTCCTATGAATCCTTGGTCTGGTTCCAGAATGAGGATAGCCTTATGTCTATCCCATATCTGTTTCCCTCACTGTATTAGCCTCCACCACGTTTGCTGGGAAACTGTTCAATTTATATACTACCCTCTCAGTAAAGTAGAATGTCCTTACATTACCTGTAAGCCTTTGGCCCTCTTGTTCGAACATTGCTCCTCCTTTCAAATAAGCTTGCCTTCTGCACTTTGTTTCTTTGCATCTCCCTCCTCTCTCCTTTCCTCCAAGCTATACATATTAAGATCCCTCAGTCTTTCCTGAAAGTTTATATCTTGCAATCCACCTACCATTTTTGTGGCTCTCTTCTGAACTCTCTCCAATGTGTCAATATCCTTTTGGAGATGAGGTCTCCAGAACAGTACGCAATACTCTAGGTGAGGTCTGTAAAGCAGCAGAAACGCCTCCCTCTTCCTGCTACTTATGCCTCTTGATATACCACCCAGCACATTGCTTGCTTTATCTGATACTTTATTGCATTGTCTGTGTAGATGCGTTCAAACAGTGATGGGGTGGACAGATGAACCTTGTAATGAAAACAGTTTATTGCTGTTACCCTTCATGAATCCTACTCCCTTCCTTCTAGCTTTTACTCTCCTATCCTTCTCTACTTCCTACTTCCTGTCTCCGCCGCCATGTCTCCACACATCTCTGTATACATGCAACATACACATTCTACAGTCTGCTTACCTTTAAGTCATCAGAAATAATTACTCCTAAGTCTCTCTTCTGTTTTTACATCTCAAGTACATTATTTTACATTTCTGAATATTAAACAATAGCTGCCACACTTACAGCCATTCTTCTAATTTCCATTGCCATTTGACTTGTTCTATCTAGAAGGTCCACTCTTTTGCAGTCCTTTATACCATCTGCAAAAATACAAGAGGAAGACGCTTACTAATATCTCAATTTTAGAAAAGTCCACCTTTCTAAAATTGTGCGTAATCAACTCTCCATTTGTAAATATACACAGCCTATTTTCTTGTTGATTCCTCTACCCATTGCCTAAGATACACTGCCTGTAAAAAAAATTAGAATGTCTCTACCCCTGGCTGACACCGCTGTATGGTTTTTCTAATCAACATCAGGGAGATTAAAGTCCCTCATAATAAAGATTTTTAATTGCATGGTCCTCTGTGTGTCCAGAGGTGAACAGCCACTTTGTTACCAAGCTTTTTTTATACATAAAGGGCACCCCTCCATCTTT
>VKOC01013483.1:0-12106 GCA_009364415.1 Spea multiplicata
AACCTCTGCTTTCATGCAATGTAGCCTGCAACACCAATGCTTAAGCATGGAGACCACCAAAGCCATCCAACCTCCCATATAGATTATTGAATGTGAAAATATTGAATTTCATATTAAAGTCCCTGGAAAATGTACCCAATAGGTTAAAATCTGTGTTTCTAGAGTTTGCAGGAGCTTTAAATATTACACAGGCTGATACTCCAACACTAAAGTGCATTAAACAGCATTTTAACAGATTTTTGTTCATGTTTAATATTATATAATTTTCTGAACTATAAGAGAGATGACACTATACGTATTCATTCACGATTCCGCATGTGAATCCTGAAATTGCCAAAACTGCACAAAATTGACTTTCCTGCCAGGCAGAAGTTGTCCTTCACACGCGGTATCCCATCACATGTCAGCTGGCCGTGTCACAACCGTCAGCTTGCAAAATTATGTAACACGCTTTCAAAAAAAAAAAAAAGGATCGTTTTTTGGGATGGAGATTTTGGGGATATTATGGCTGCTTCGGTTCACTGGATGAGTAATAGAATTACATAAGAATACACAGCAGAAAAAGCTTAAAAAGTTCCAAAAATCTGAAATCCCACTTCATTAATCTTCAATAAATGAGATAAAATCCGTTACAATGTTGAAGGCTGAAATTGAGGAATTCCGTAGGTTATTAACATTTCAAGGACTCTTTATACTGGAACCATTAAGTTCCCGTGTTAGTAGATCCCGCATTGTACGGGGTAACGCTTACCTGGCCTACAACCGCCTTTCCTAATGTATTCATACCTGCTGTACCCTGATCGGAACGTCTATATAACGCCTGTACGTAATGTACTTATATTAGAATTTATTGCAGCTTATTAAAAAATAAACATGCAACGGCACGACAAGGGTAAAACATGTACGTGAGAATTCCCCGGGTAGCATATTTTCCCCTCCCAAAATATTCGCTCTCAGATATTTCCAGTCTGTCTCGCTTATTACACTGGAGGGGTTGGGTGAGGTTCTAAGTACGTAGAGTACTGATATTTTTGGCTCTCCCCAGAAAAAGAAGCACTCGGGTTAGAAGTTTGACTTTCCAGGACAATATCGCCCACCGACATTAACAGGACCACCGACATGAAGGGACCCCCCATCAACGATAGCACCCACCAACATCAAGGGGGCCATCCACCGACATTAACATGACCGCCCACCGACATGAAGGGGCCCCCCATCAACGATAGCACCCACCGACATTAACATGACCACCCACCAACATCAGAGGAACCTCCTACCTGTATCTCGTAAGAGGGGGGGGCTCTGGGTAGCCAGAAATTTCTCAGGTATGGATGTATATGTGTCCTGTATGTAGCGGTCGATGTGGTCACCCTACAGGAAACAGCTTGTGTTGTTGGAACTAAAATGGTTAAAAAAATCTACGCTAGATCATGTGCCGTTGCGCATTATGAGATATGATTAAATCTATGATGTCATTGTTAACAGACAAATACTTTCTCTCTAATAGTTTCATCTTTCCTTCAGACCTACAACTCTATCTAATAAAATAGAAAGGGTAAAAGATAAAACAATTAGGTAGTAAATAAGTCTTTAAATCTTCTATTGTAGAATGTTTTGCAGATAAACAGCCGCAGAGCGCTTGCCAAGGATCCCTCTTCTTGCCTGGATAGTAGTCACAGGGGGTTAGGGGCCGCGCTGCACACGGATAGTGGTCATTAAAAAGAAAATCACAATGGTGTATCATGTCTTATCAAGCAGATGAAACAAAAAGCCAAATTATGGTACTCACAATTTATGGGGCTTAATGATTTCCCCCAAAATATGCCCTTTGGGCACCCTGAGGAAGCCTGCTGTAAGGCGAAACGCGTTGTGTGCTATTTTATATTTTTTTTAGGTTTTTTTACCAGCTTGAATAAATTGTTCTTTAAAAAAATAAGTTATTCTTGCTCCTGGACTTGTTTTCACTCACAACCACCTAAGGGCAAAGGAGTGAGCAATTCCAAAAAGTGAGTATAACTGACACCATATTCTACTTTTAATTGTACCTTTTATATGGAAAGCACTACGTCTGCCTTTTCTTCGGAATTTCGCATGTACACCACGTTCTAAAAAGTCATCAAAAGAACCGTAAGAGTACAACGCAAAAACATCCCTAGGCGAGGATATCGCCCAAGCGCATAGTGTGGGGCTAATCATTTATTGTGAGTACCATAATTTGGCTTTTTATTTCATCTGCTTGATAAGACATGATACACCATTGGGCTTTACTATCCGTGTGAAGCGCAACCACTAACACCCCCCCCCATGACTACTATTACTGTATCTAACTGGGGTTTTACGCTAAAAACGTGATGGTAGATCCATAGATCCAGGCAGGAAGTTAGCAGACACTTTTATCATAATGTTTTCCCCACACACCATTAAAAACCGTATGACACGCTAACGTCACGGCAAAATCAGAGGATTTTCAGTATAAATCACATACGTCACATAAATCGTGTGATACCCCACAAAAACGTTCACTTTCAGAGGATTGTAAAGAAGCTAAGGAGGGCATATCCTGAATATTTACAGATATTATAATTAAAATGATATAATATCATATAATCATATTTCCATATCCTGAATATTTACAGATATTATAATAAAATGATATAATATCATATAATATTTACATATATTATAATAAAATGATAAAATATCAATATAATAATATTTTACATATTCTGAATATTTACAGATATTATAAATATAATAAAATAATATAATATTTACATATCCTGATATTTACAGATATTGTAATGTAATAATTAATATCATACAAATATTTACATATCCTGAATATTTACAGATTTGAATGTAATAATATAATATCATACAATAATATTTTACATATCCTGAATATTTACAGATATTGTAATGTAATAATATAATTCATACAATAATATTTACATATCCTGAATATTTACAGATATTATAATATCATATAATCATATTTAACATATCCTGATATTTACAGATATTTATAATATAAATATAATCATATTTACATATCCTGAATATTTACAGATATTATAATATAATAAAATATAATATTTACATATCTTGCGTATTTTGGCCCACACTGGATTTCTGAGAATGACTTGGTAAGAAACTTGTCCTCCCTTTCTGAGTAGGGTGTTGTAATTGTATCATCAGCACCAAACTACGGGCACATGAAATTATTTATAGCTTCTCTTCTCACAAACCCCTCATTCCTCAGATCTGCAGATTTGATAAATATGATCTGTAATTTGGTCAGAATTTTGCCGTTTTAAAATCAATAAATATTGATAGGATTATTATTAAAGGAAATGCCTGATGTCCCATACAGCCCTACCAATAAATAATGCACATTATATTACTTACAAAGAATCGGAATTATGCATTCTTTACCTGCAAAGGAAAAAAAACACACATAAGAAGCTGTAACTACAGGGCTGCAGCTCACCGCCGCTTTCACTGTCCGCTATGCTTGCCGGTTTCAGCCAATCACTGGCAAGAGAGCTGCCAGGAGCCAGACTTACTTAGCAGTGGGTGGTTGCGCATGCTCGGCTTTGAGATCCGTCACGCCGTATGGTTCACTGGGGCCGTGTTGTGTGCATCATGCGTGAAGAAGCACGACGGATTATTTAAATGATCGATATGGCGCCGATACCCCTGACACCATCCTGCCCTCGCTCCACTACTTCTGCTGCCCTCCTCCAATTTAAATCCCCTACCTCTCCACTAGACACTAATGGAGAGATCTCAGATTCCCAGCTCAACGCCAGATTCCATTTCTACATTACATAGTTTATCATTTGTTACCATTTTATACCGGAATGCCCTATTACATGTAAAGAAAATGTACGTTTTGTGCTGGAACGTATGATAATAAGTTGACATTATTGATTGGATCTGGTCTCCGGGAATCTTATCATCTTGTGAGTCCTTGGGTTCTCTTGTTCGCCCTCCTCTTGCACTTGTCCAAAAGTCTTATATTTTACGATTTAACTTTTTTTTACGCCTTATCTGTTCTTGTTTGATCCTCGTCACCCGACTTTTCTTTTTATATCTAAATCCTCACTGAAGACATTGACTCCGGAGGTGAGAGATGCCAAGGACCGCTGGCTCGTTCTGCACCTGAGAAGGGTACAGAGCGCCATCTCTTTGAAATAGAATGAACTGGGGGGGGGGTTCCTCCCATGATGTCATAACGTAAAACTTTTACCTTAAAAGTGTATTTTCTTTCCTTCACTCTATTATGTAATTTACCTACAACTTCTCTAGCTCCATTATTTTTACCGTTTCCTTTACAATCTACGCTAGTTTGTGATTAATACTGAACATCTTAACGTCAAATCAAGCGCTTCATAAACTGTTGGCGCTATATAAATAAAAGATAATAATAGTAATAATAATAAATGAGCAATTGGAGAGAACGGAATTCCTCGGTGTAATAATTACCTGCTTATCATTGATAACAGAAGCAGGCTGCTTATATTTTCAGAGGCTTCAGATTAGATTACGGTGAACGTCACTCGGAAAGGGGAAACTTTGAACTCATTACACTCACCGGGTCATTTTAAACATCCCAGGGAATCTATTTTTTGAGCTGATCCTCACTTCAAGCTATGAACTAGCGTGGGGTCACGTACCGGTATATGTGAAAGTTTAAAGGTTAACGGTTGGAGAATGTACAGGACCCCCGGGTGCCTCTTAAACGAAGGTCACGTAACAGTGTTAGAGTAAGTGTGTGTATAAGTGTATAGTGTGAGCATATGGTGTTAGTTTGTGCTACATTATGGCATTAGAGTGTGCATGTGTTAGTGTATGGTGTTAGTGTGAGTGTATGTGTGAGTATTACTGTGGTGGTGTTAGTATGAATGTGTGTGTCAGCATATGGTGTTAGTGCATACGTGGTGTTAGCATGAGTGTGTGCACCACTGTATGGTGAGTGTCAGGGGGAGCCTAGGGTTAGTGGTGTGATGGAGTGAGGGAGATAGCATGTTTATGTGTGTGTTAGTGCATGGTATTAGAGTGTGTATGTTTTGTTGTTTTTCTCCCTTTACTGAACATAGACGATGATGAATCTTAAATAAATCTTAAAAATATATATATATATATACATTACCACCAAGGAAAGGACTTGTTTGAGCTGCTAAAAAAAAAACACGAAGAGTTTTGGATATTTAAAATACAAACCCTTTTTCTGAATGTCACTCATTTTTGCCACACATTGTAGAAAAATAATCTGGGCCGCTCAGGCGTCTTCACCGGTATCAGTCGTGTCTCCTGCTAGCCAGGGGGAAGACTAAGAGTCCCCAAAGAGGTGCTTGTATTACCCGAATCCCGCTATAGGTCCAACATTTGTGTTATCGCTCTGAACTAAAACTGAGTGAATTGAGAAAATAGGCTGATATTAGTTGTTTTTTTTATTTGTTATTATTTCTTAATATAGAGAAGCGTCTGTCTGTCTGTCCATTGGGTCTTAGTCTGTAACACCGTGGATTATAAAAAAAGTAGCAAAAAAAAAACTCACCAAAATTCTATAGTTTAAAAGGCAGCAACTTATTAACTTATTACTAGGGTACAAAATAGCAATTTTTTGTCTGACCTTTGGGTTAACAAACAGTTCGGTACAAATTGTGAACCAGAGGATATTACGCACAGTTAGTTATTGAGTGGACATTAAAGCAGTGAGTGTGAGCTGGGACGAAAACAGTTCAATAACCTGATCATAACAAATAAAGGGTCAAGGAAAGAGTTCGTACCATAGGACCCCATGATGACCAATACTCCATAAGTAAAACCCCACGGAAATACCCCATGCAGGGCTAGACTGGCGATTACTAAGTAGCCATGGCACTTCAGGCCCGCACCTGCCCAATGAAGTTCATATGGCTGCTAGGGTGACCACATCCGCCATGTTTTCCAGGACATATAGCAAATTTTTACATATTGCTGATCAGCCCAGATAAAATGCTGCCCCGCAGTATGGGGGATGTATAGACTTATGGATAGGGACCAATTAGTGACTTATACTTCCTCCATACTGCAGGGCAGCACTTTATCTGGGCTGGTCAGCAATATGTAAAAATTATATGTGTCCTGGAAAAATTGGCTGCACATGCGTAGCCTTACGTTTTGCTTTTAAGCTGTTGCAGCGCGTGGGACGCACATCCAGCCGGTGACCGCAAACTGCAGGACCTGATCTGCCGCTGGAGCAGTAAGCATGCAGCCCTAGCGGCCATCGTTCTGGTGACCAGTCTGTGCCTGACCATTGTGTATCTGGAGGTGTTTGCACACACAAGGCCAAAGCATACCTGACACGTGTCCTGTGGCTCTTGGTGGCTCAATGGTCCCACCTATGGCCATGTCTGCTTCCAGGTTTGATCATGCCCCCCACCTCTAGCCACTCACCCCAGGTGTGCCGATGTGGACACCTGAAATGTTGGGGGGATAGGCCAAGGTGCATCATGCGATGTAAGAAGAAACGTGTGAAGCATTGGCAAAGCATATTCAAAAGAAGCCCACTGCCCTTCCCTTGGGTCATTCCTGCGCGCATGACTGCGTTCCCATCATGTGTGGGGTTTTTCCATCTCCAGCTATAAAAAAATAATCATCACGAATCAAATCACCGAATAATCATTTTTGAATATTCCTATTCCAGAAAGGTGGGTAAAAAAAGCCAACATAGTGAGGAAACATTTTTTGGCAGCATAATCAAAATATATTTGACCGCAAAAACATTGGGCTGAAACGCGGTGTTTAAAAATAACGTTCCTGCGTGGAGGAAAGTTTTGGGAACGCGAGCAAACATTTCAACCCCCTCTATTCTGTATTACAACACACCAAATAGCAGCAGAGTCCTAAAGGCTCTTTATTATTACATGCATTGTAACAAATTGTCCATCGCATTGTAACGCGATCAGGTCACGGACGACATTCTGCTATTGACCCCGATCTAGAATTACCCCCCCTGTGTTCTTATTATCTTTATATTAATTGCACCAGGGGGGGGAAAGCATAGAACGTGATGAAGAAATACATTGTATTGCTTTCTTTGAGCACCCTCTGCTGGTGAAGCATGAAATTACACTTAGAAATACATACCACTGTAACTAGGATATAAAAGACTATGAATCAGTAATGTCATTGGAATCAGCAGTGGCACTTCACTGGTTACTATGGTGATTGCCCAACATTCCTCTCTCTGCACCATAATTGCATCTTTTTGCCTTGGTAAACATGGCTTTAAATAATTATATTTATTATATATATACCGGTATATATGATTTCAGAAACACTTGTAATAATGACTCATTGATTATCCAATAAAAGAAATAGTTGGATTCTCTCTTGTGGAAAACTAACTTTTATTAAAACATATAAATAAGACAAACAATCCAAAACAAGTGTGGACTTATTGATAATTATCCACCATATAGGGGATGGGAACTTGTATATAAATCCTATAATAATAGCTAAATTAATCCAAAGCATGATTCTAATAGCCAGGGTGTCAGACAGAACAACGGAAACAAGTAAAAAATAAAAATGACATTTCTAAACGTAAAAGTTTAGAAATATGATGCTGACAGAGTTTTTGTCAGATTTTCTCACAGCCTCTCACATTAGTAAATACCTCTGACATCACGGAGCAAAACCGCGCATTCATTTAATACCCAGCGCAAGGACCTGCCAGCAAAGGTGCCAGGTTCAATGATGGCGTCCTGCTCAGCCTGACTTTACACTCTATGATGTAATCGCGCAGGCCGTCAGTTTGGTCTGATTGGCGGGCATCAGAATCCATTGACCAATTGGAAGCCGTATCACGTTTTTCCGGAAGTTGCTGCGCCGCGCTGGTCGGATAGCGGGAGTTGTGTGTTGAGGGGTCGTGGTCGCTGTCAGCGCGCGGTGGGGACATGGTGGTCGGGAGCCAGCTGGAGAACGCCAACCCTCTGATCTACCGGCGGAGCGGGGACCGGCAGGTGACGGCTCGGGAGGAGGATGAAGACGTTCCCGACGGCATCGATGACAGGGAGATCTTTGATATCCTTACGCGGCGTGTATTTCACTGCATAATAATATATATGGGTTATAAGAAAACCGTGATCCCCGGCAAACAGTGCCCAGGAAGAGAGAGGGAAGGCAGTACGGAAGCTTTACTTTACTGAGAGGGTGGTTGATAAGTGGAGCAGCCTCCCAGCAGAAGTGGTAGAGGGTAATACAGTGAGGGGATTTTTGTGTCTGAACCCCTCTATACACATCCTCGTGGCTGGTAGAGCTGTGGAAATCAGCGATGGCCTCCCACCCACCAAATATTCTGCGGGGGGGAAAGAGCGACGTGGGGCTTTGACTCCCAATAAATAGGGAATACCCTTCCTGACAATGGACGCTTGGGAGGTATAGGCCAGCACAGGGTAGTTATCTGATCTGGAATAAACCCTTCGGAGTAAAGGCGCAGTCCCACTCATCGATACCATAACCCGGAGCGAGCGACCTTTACTTAGAGCTTCATGACCTTAACGTATTACATCTGATCCGCTCGATAAACGACCCCGAGCACCCACTCAGTCTGGAGGAGCTGAACGTCGTGGAGGAGACGCGAGTGAAGGTGCGCTGCTGGCTAACGCTGCGGGTCCCCCGGGCGACCGTCCCGTGGGGGGGGGCTTCCAGCCATTAATGAGTTTGTTCAGGTTTATCCGGCAGATCCGGGGTCTTTCTTCCTCGGTTACCACGCGCGCTGTGTTCTGTGTGGTTACTCCCACTAATCCCATCCATCGTGTGCCGCAGGTAAACGATGGCGAGGGCACCGTGTCTGTGGAATTCACCCCCACCATTCCGCACTGCAGCATGGCCACGCTGATCGGCCTGTCTATCAAAGTGAAGCTTCTTCGCTCTCTGCCCGAAAGGTTTAAGGTGAGTGCGGGGGGGGGGGCTGACGAGTCCTCGTGCGGATGTGAGGTGCAATACTACCTTGACTTGCAGGGGTTAAATGATTTGTGTATCCCGTTGTACTGCGCTGCGGAATATGATGCCGCCATCCCCATTGTTTCTGCCTCTGTGAATAAGAATGACTCGCGGTCTGGTCCACGTTTTTGTGTTACTTCCCCAATCCCTGCACCTGTGTTGTGTATTCGCCGTTGTTGTGCGATGAGATCAGTGTGGAGCCGGTGTTGTGTGTTAGTTTTGTTAACCCTTTCCTGCTTGCCGTGTGTGTCGGTTTCCCCTCCCCTGTAAAGCGATGATATGAACTATACCCGGCCCCAAAAGTGCGTTTCTTCCGCCCCGCCGGTGTGTTGTGGGGTGACAGGTGGCGTTTGAGTTAAATACCCCGGATTGGATTATACATCATGCAGGGCTAGCAGTACTGACCCTACATAATGCAGAGGGGATAAGAGGAGGGCGAGTGTTGTAAAGTTCACCTAAAATGAGTTTATTTCAGTAAATGCACCTCTTTCGTGTTTTCCTGTCGGCGCTAAAGTTCTCGTTGGGAAGAGGATTTTGTGAATTTTGGGTATTAAGCGTCTCCGAGTTCCTCGCATTTTATAATCTGGAATCTGGTTTTCTTTCTTTTAGGTGGACGTTCACATAACCCCCGGCACGCACGCCTCTGAACACGCAGGTACCGGCTCATCTCCTTTCGTTCTGGGGAGGAAAAGGACTCTTTGGAGACCCAGCGTGTGATCTTCCCCTTTAATGCCATGATTTTCGTGATCTTTTCCCTATGTGTTAATATGTAGACTTAGTTGGAGAGACTAGGGGTGTCCAATCTGCGGCCCTCCAGCTGCTGCAGGACTACATCTCCCATAATGCTCTTTCAGCTAAGTGGCTGGCTGAGGAGTGGGAGATGTAGTCCTGCAGCAGCTGGAGGGCCGCAGGTTGGACACCCTTGCCTTAGACAATGTTTGGTATGGGGGGGCTTCACGCCGGTTAGATGTTCGCCGGCTAATGGTTTCCTTTCTGTGCCCCGTGCAGTAAACAAGCAGCTGGCAGACAAGGAACGCGTGGCGGCTGCCCTGGAGAACTCGCATCTGCTGGAAGTCGTCAATCAGTGTTTGTCGGCGAGGCCTTAGACCCCCAGCTGCCGGACTGCTTATACCGGGGGTCCCCGGACCACCCGTCTACAGGAACGAGCTGCTACAATTTAAATCTGTGCATTGCTTCTGTATCCTAAAGAAGTGTGACCCCCGCTCCCTATAGCTATATAGTGAATTCTATACATAAACTCTGATTGCCGGATCCCGGGCTGACCTCTCCGGCGGATGTTGGATGCATTCGGGGTGCGATTTATACCGTTAGAGAAGGCGGGGGCGGCCGTGACGCAGGAATAACACCGGTTTGTCCTCACGATGTCTTAAGCTCGCAGGGGTCGGCTCTTTGTAATTGTGAAGTCGGTGAGATGAAACTGCAGCTCTCCTGCCAGCCCCCTGTTTGGTGAATAAAAACAATTCGAAGAATCGCACAGCGCAGCATACACTGCCGGGTTCAGCTTTACCGACGCCCTCCTTGTCTATGATGGGGGGGGGGCCGACCCAACCAATTTTGCGTGTATTCACAATAATAAAGTGCTCTGCCCTGTGAGCTGAATACAGTAGAGGATTTCTCAGTGGCTGTTTCTCTGTATCGTTATTATTGAATGTTATTTATTGTTTTGTATAGCGCCATCATATTCCACGGGGCTGTACGGCAGGTATATGCCATATTTTACCAAAGGTTTTGAGGCGGTCGGGGTGGTCTGCTGGACGAGAGGTGGGTCTGTCTGAGGTCCCCCTATAATACATTCAAGTAGGGTCCGTGTCCTCGGAAGGGAAGATCGGTGCTGTCTGGATCCACGTGGGGGTCGTTGTTATTCACTAAAGGGAGAGTTGTGGTTTCAGCTCCTATGTGTTTTGAAGGTCTGGTACCAGAGAGCGTCTGGATGGCCCTATATAATGTGTGAATTTTATGAATTATACATCTTACAGGGCCAGCTTAGCCCTTCCTACTGCTGAAATCTGCCATTGTTGGTCCTTCAGGAATAGTGAAGGGAGGGAGTTGAAACCACAGCTCTCCTGCATCCTCTCCCGGCAGCTCTCCTTTTAACGAATAAACCCTATGATGATGCGCTGCTCTCTGAATGTCTGGAAGTTCCATCATCGTATTACTCAGAACGTTACAGAATGACATCATGGTGATGTAACTAGGTGTTCCTGCTCCCTGCCGAATGTGACAGATCAGACTTTGGAGACGTGGCTGGGTATTCACAACAGAATTTGATGGCAGATCGGCCCCATCCGGCCCCCGTCTAGTCGCCCGTTTCTCCTGCTGTGACGGCTTGAACCTTTATCAGTTGTTGCTCCTGCCTTAGATTCAGGAGCCGTATATCTATCCCATTCATGTTTGAATCCATCTCTGATGGAAGGCTTTTCCACTTATCCACCACCCTCTTGGTAAATAAATCCTTGCTTCCATTACTTATGTTTATTACCTGCCTGATGAAATCCCTGACCGCGTTAATCTTTACTCGGTCTGCAGATCCGCATGCGATCAGAACCTCCAGTAGGAGAAATGTCACGCCGGCTTTGGAGCTTTTAATGACATCATATCCCAGGATTCAGACTCGGGGTGCGGGGACCGATGATGCACAGCCAGGGTTGGCTAGGGGTATCAAGAGGCTGCGCTTGTCTTGGGGGCCCCTGCCCGGTGCCGGTGATTCCAGAGAAGGGGCCCTTCCTGTATGATTTTGGGAGGATTGACTGATTCTGGAACTTTCACCGTTTTTTTATTCCTAGGATCAGATTAAAAATAAGTTTTCTTTTTTAAATCAGTTCTAGTTTTTGCCCCATAATATGTTTTCACTCTGTTATCTGACCCCCATCTACTAGACAACCCCCCCGACTTCTTATCATACTGCCTGTGGGGGAAAATAGAATGACTCGGTCACATGACTGACAACAATGGTGGCCTCCAGGTCCACATGTCTGGCTTTTGTCAGTGCCAGCCGACATTACTGTATACAACACTGGGGGGTTATTACTGCATACAGCGCTGGGGGTTATATTACTGTATACAGTGCTGGGGTTATATTACTGTATAC
>VKOC01013488.1:0-11550 GCA_009364415.1 Spea multiplicata
GGAAATGGGCGGGGCCAATAGTCAGTGTGACTGCAGGGAGGGACTGGGAAAAAGAGAGGGGAGGGGCCAGTCAGAGTGTCGGTGACTGCAGGGAGGGACTGTAAGTAGTAGCTGCTGCTGCGAGTCATACTGAATGAAGCATTTGCTCTGAAAAAAACCCTCATTTTATAATCGATTAAAATCGATTCAACTAATCGATGGCAACGATTTTCATTATCGATTATTATTGATTATATCGATTAGTTGTTGCAGCCCTACTTTCAACTTTGTGGGAACAGTTTAGGGGAGGCCCTTTTCTATTCTATCATGACTGTGCCCCAATGCAGAAAGCAAAGTCCATAAGGACATGGTTGGAAGAGTTTCGTGTGGAAGAAATACTTATCATATAATGCATTGTATCAAAAGCATCTGCGACAAAATTGGGTTATTCAAAATGGATGTCTCCTATAGGGGAAATAAAACTAAATTGAGACTTTATTGCAGCAGCTAGAAAATCAATTCTCCATCAATCCATCCATGAGGATCCACCTAAACTATCCCTGCTACATTCCAAATAATTTGTCACGCAGATGATTTGCTTGGAGGCTAGCTTTAACAAAAATACAAAACCAAAAAGTTCTTCTCCACCTGGTTGTTAATAACCACGATGACCCTAAAAGAGGGAACTTTATATTATATTTATCTTTCAATATATGTCAAGGTATTCAGCAAGTTTAATCTTAAATAGTGCACAAATCACCGCTGTCTCACCTACTTAAAGGGATATTTCCTGCTTGCGGTTTTTTATATCGGTACCAATAACTGAGACTGAGAGAAGGGTTTACATTCTATTTCAGTTTTACTGAAAGTAAATAAAATACCACTTTTAAATTTCCTGTATATGGGAACTTTTCTTGATATGCGAGTAACAAAAATGTGTGAAAGAAACACATTAACTGCTGTTCCCTCAAGAGGTAATTAGATATAGGCAGCAAGAGTAGGGTAACTTTGGCCACGTTTTCCCTGAACAAATAATTTTCATATATTGAGTACCTGTAGTATGTGTGCTTTAGAAACTTTTTTTACCGCTTCTCAGCCTTTTGGCTAAGATCAAGTGAGTACATATGGCAGGGGAAAGCGTAATCCTTAATCAAGCCTTAATATAGAAACGGTCTGAAGGCCCAAAGTGTTTTGTTCTGAGATTAGTCCACTATCAGGGTGCACACAACTTTGTCTGCACATAATGCACATTTGTCTCCACTTCTGGACCTTCCCCACACTTGTTTTTTTTTTCCCTTTTACAAGTCCCAGCTTTCTTAGGCAAGGTGGCGGCACAGAAATACCTGGCCTAAAAGGCTGAGCCCTTGAGCGGCGCTATTTTTTTTTGCTACGCCCTCTCTTAGACAACTTTCCAAAAGACCTTCCCCTTGCATGGAACATACAAGAAAATCTGACCACCCCACAGGTCTTTTGGCAGGGGAGGAAAGGAAGGTGGTCACTCCTGCTGGAAAAGACATGGGGGGGGGGGATCAGGTGGCTACTGTGGCCCTTATGGGCACTAGCACCACTTTTCACCCATTTTTTCTTTTCACATGGAAGTCAGGTGCTTTTTAGCGATATCTACAAATTGTGTGTCCCGGTCACCCTATTTTCCAACTAGGTTGCGTTTTAGATATATTTGGCTTTGAAGGAGACTTTTCTCATTTCACTACGAAAAGTAATCAGCACCTTTACTTTTGTAATCTTGATCTTCTGTACTGAATTTACAGGACCTGTACTAAAACAACCTTCCACCTCATTTTCCAAGTTTAGTTACGGATGATGTTTGAATAAGTGAGATATATATATATATATGGCTCTTATTTATTTTGGACCACTCTTAATTCTGCCATTCAGTAATTACACAGAACAGGCAAAATAGAAAATGGCTTTTCAGAAATAGTTTACAGTTTTTCACCTATGCTACCACCCTTAAGCTTAAAAAAGTTTTTTAAAAAAATCAATCATAAAATTCCACTATAACATTATACAGTATTTAAATAAGCTAATAAATACTAATAACAATGTATAATTTATATATAAAACTGGAAAGATTAAAAATTATTGTTATTCTACTCTGCTTTCTCAAACCATTCCATATTAACTCACATTCACCAAACTGCTCCCCACAAAGGAAATTCCAGCAAAACAATAAAACGAGGCAGCGTTCTCATACATTGCTTTCATGGTAACACATTAAAACCAAACTAAACAAAATCTGTTTTATACTTGTGTGTTCAACCTGTTTGCTTTTAATATGATATGAGGAAGGGGGAACGCTGCTCCCCTACTTCACAAGCAGCTGCATTGGCAGAAGCACCGTATAGGCAACGGCACAACATACGTTCCTGCGCTCTCACTTCTTACTCACCTAGCAAGATTTCATTATTCAGGAATGAACGCTTCCAGCATTCATTCACCCTGCTAAGCAACCTTCTTAGATTTTTGAGCATTTCATCTCCCTTGTATCACTATGCATTATAAAAGGCCGGCTCTTCTGCACCCATAAAGAAAGGCCAGCACAATACAAAATTATCAGAAGATTCTGATTTAGCAAACACAGGACCAGTTTAGCTTTTTTTTGCCCTTAAAGCTCCCATTCACATTTCGAGACGCATGTTCTGTACGTGAAATATAAGTACTGTCTTTGATCGTGTTCTGAACTATATTAATAATTTAACTTAAGGTTATATTTAACTAAGTGGTTTACTCAGGGCTTGCCAACAACGGTTGTTGGATTATGGCAGAATCAATTGTTACCATGCCCCTTTAGTTTGATTTGGCCTGTAATTAACAGTAAGTGGTTTAGGGAAGCTGTTTCCTGATCTTCTGCCACTTGCAGTTTACTATGGAGTATACAAGTACTCCTAGTCATATACCCCACAGGCAAAGTTCAAAAAGGGCAAGACTCCAAGCGGCACTTATTTGGTAGAATTTCACTAAAACTGATACTACCGTAGATAGTGTCTGATGAAAGCTGTATAAATATGCCATAACCCTCAACGTGAACACAGAACAAAAATGACACTACCCTACCACCAAATGCACCAGATTTTTTTTAACCCATAAACAAAGCCCATAGTAACTCAGAAGTTTCACAGTTAAAACCTTATATGGTTGCTTATAATATGAGGATAACTATTACGTACAGGCAGAATATGGGAACTAGACTGAAGAGCTGTGCCGGATCAGCTGACGGGGACTCGAGTCCAGCACCTTTGGGTTTACCAGGCTTGTTGGAACAGGATGAGAATTAAGCTTAAAAAACAACCCACCTTCCATGTCAGGGCCCAAATACACATCTTATTGCCCAATGCATAGGACAGGCTGGGCTTGCCCATCAGCCAACATCTAGTTTATGCCATAAATGAGGGATGCAAATGGGAAAACAAGCCAAATAATAATTTCATTTGTCCAGCCTGCGTCGTCCTCAAACCATAACTAGACCCCAACACGAGCTCAGCGGAAAATCAAAACATCCGTACAGCTGTAGTATGTTTTACCGGTATGTAAGAGTATAAATGAATTCTTCAGATTTAGGGGATACTGTTGCTTTAAAAGATGTCACCACCCCATCCCTACAGCTCAGTTTTTACATAAGAAAGAAAAAAAAAAAAGGGAAATTCAGCTTTCCAATACAAACCTAAAAGCGTTTCCAACATGCATTCATATTATACACTTTATTGTTCCTCTATAGCCCCTTCTCAATAATTAAAATATGCCAATATAAAAAAAAAAAGAAAATTTTTAGACAGTGAATCAATCCATGTTAATCTATGGCGCATAACCTACAGAGACCAACAGGCGCTTTTACTTCTCATACCATATGTCCAATTTTCATTCCAACACACTGATCTAGAGTGGTTTCCAGTTTCCATACAACTTTTAGCCTTCCCCCATAGTGGAAGTGGTTATAACTGCATCTGTCAGACTCGTTACAAACTTGTTCGCCCCTCCTGGATTATATCACTTTCTTTAAAGTGCTTAGTTAACAATCAGCATAAAACTTCATTTGCATGAACCTATACACCAAGAAATGCAAGAGGATTCCTTTCAACTAATCCCAATACATGTTTAGGGTGTACAATAATGCTAAAGGGAACACACTGAAGCAGCTTTAGTACATTAACTACAAAAGCAGCAGGGGATTCAGCGTGTGTGTTAATCAACACTCAATAGAAATCAAATTCTTTATACAAAGTTTTCTGGATCTTTAAAAAGTAGTAATGGCTTCAAAACGACAGGGTTTTAAAAGCATGTTTTAAAAGTGCGCAACAATAGTTTGAAAATTTTTTACATAACTCCCAGAAATGGTTTCAAAATAATACGTGTGCTTGTAAAAGCCCCCCAAAATGCAGATTTTTTTTCTTTCCATTTGTCTGGTTGTATGGCCTGCCTCTACCAATAAACAATGTCCACTATAAGCAGCATATCCTAAGATACGCAACGACATGAATAGTTCTGTTATTTGCGAAAAACACATCGCTCTCACGGCACAATCTGAAGAAACATAAACCCTGTGTATAATGTTATTGGTGCATGAAAACGCAGAATATTCTCTCATATATATATATATATATATATGGCAAACCTGTATCAGTAAAAGCATCCTGGATTCTACTAAAGCACTTCATAAACATCAAGAGATGAGGATTGAGCCCAAAAGGGGAAGGTTGTATCTATTGATGCATCAATGACAAATACATGGACTTTAAGTCACAATTAGGGGAGATGAGCAGGCAAAAAAAGGCCACACAGCTCACACTGTTGCACAAAATGTGTAAAGAAAGCCACATGCTTTTATAAAACCCATATTCATATTACCATTACTACTTTTTTTTTTTTTACTTGCCCCAGCTCTATTGGTTGAAACAAGAGCACATAAGGCAGAGGAGTAAGACTGTTGTGAATAGACCATACAAAAGAAAGCTATAATAGATAATTCCTCACAGTTGTCCCTTAAATATGTGTACAAAAAAAACAAAACAAGAAATGTTTCACTTTATCATCACACAGATGCATATTATGCCAAAAATAAAAACAAAAAATATATATAATTTTAAGCACAACATTACACTTAGGAAAAAAAAAATAAGAAAAGGAGACTGGTGAAGAACTACTTCAGTTTATAAGGAACAGGTTTCAGTCTTGAGAGGAAGAAGGTGACTCCTATATCAAGATCAACATAAAAGTTTATGTGGCTGGAATATTTATTTCAATGCAAAAGTTGACTTAAATGGTGAAGGGATCCAAGAAAGACTTGAAGGTTCTGTACATTTTCAGGTATCACATGGCTCCAGCATGGGAATGGAATCAAAAAAATAAAAGCAACCAAGTGGAAGAGAACATTATTTACAAACTTTTTTTGGGGGGACCAGGGGCCGTCAATAAACAAACTAATATTCCTGCTTATAAAACAGCTGAAGTGTTGATAGAGGACTCAGATTTTTGTAGCTGGAGGAGTGAGAAAATATTTCTGTTGGCTCATCAATATGATGAGCTGTTATATTCGCAGACATCCAGGCAAGTATTGAAAAATGCGCTTAAGTTTGGATAATACCGTTTAACCCTTCAAAAATCATAAAAAAAAAAATGGGAGCCCAAAAGTTTTTTTTTTATCTGCTGTGTTTAACATGAACAAAAGATTAAACAGTTCCTGGGGCAGGTGAAAAGTCTGTCCTTGACCCTGCCTTGATATCAGAAGATGGTCTTGAATACTCCTAGAGGCATGAGGGAAAGGTAGCAGTGGACCGCCACCCTGCAAGGTGGGCCATCACTGGTAAGTGGCTGCTATGTAGTACTGGAGGATGGTGGCTTGTCTCCTTCGTCACTGGGAACTGAGAGTAAAAGAAAAGAGCAACATTAGTTCTATTATATGCTGTTAGCCTTGAATATTACAGATTAATCACCTTCTTCTATTACCATTTTGATACATCAGCAACCATTCTGCCACAATGCTGAAACAGTTTATCAAGAGCATTCGAATACAACACAAATAGTTCTAATAGCATAGGAGTTGCACACAATCTTAAAATGTATTGCTACAAATATTTGTAATTGCTGAAAGTACACACATACTATAAGTGTAACTGAAGCAATAATCTTTTTCTTTGCTTGTCCTCTGCACCCACCAAATCATTTTTCCACATTTTACCTCCAGCAACTGTTCCTGTTGGGGTCAGGACGTCATCATCGCTGTCTTCCTCATTGGACTGGGTCACCTCCCCAACCGGTTCAGGGCACTTTATCTCTAATTCCTGTTCTGCGCGACTCCTCAGGGCAAGAATACGGTGATGCAATGCCGCAAAGAGCTGTCCGGTATCTTTAGAGCTTGCCTAGAGAGAGAGAATAAATTAATTTTATTTCTGTCATTTCTAACGACATGATGTATTCAGATTTTACACATTACACATTTGGGCCCCACTCACCGAAATAAGAAAGACTTTGACCCCTTGGTCTTCTGTATCCATTGCAGTTATCCGGATACTCTTCTCACTGGCTTTATCAATTTGCATCTGGGCCCAGAGTTTGGTGTTTAGGATTAGTCTTAAACTACCCTGGGTGCGCATAACTTAAACCAAAAAAACAGGAAAAAATAAATAAAACAGTAAGCCGATTTCTCACGCTTAGCTTTTAAAGTTGATATTTTGCTGGATGTAGATTTTTAAACAAGCCAATAATATTACTGGATGTTTTAGTATTATTCTGCCTTGGTATCTGACAAATGAAAGGCACAGTGGTTTTGATAAGGATATGGCATGAATCTTTGGAAAAATTGACAATTTGTGTATTGAGGTTAAAGCTAGGAATGAAAACCGGAATAATGACAATACTATTATTCCCTTAATGTAAATAGAAAACAACCCTCTTACATGCCACAAAACCACTAGTACTCGAGTATCCACTACGTCATGGTCCTTTTATTAAAAAAAAAAAATTAAATGCGAGAGAAAGTTCAGACATTTCCACCTGGTGACATCACCAGTCTTAACATTTATGAAGTTTCAAAAGACAGCCACACTTGTGCTAGAAAAAAAAAAACTATATAATTTGTGAGGGTACATTCATTTAGAAAAAGGGAAATTATGGTAAAAAAAATATATATATATACAAAAAACACTGGTCCTAGTTAAAGAAACAGACCAGAGAAGATAAGGGCAGCAGAGGCTTTTATCTTGTGCAATTCATTTTAATCCTCTCCATTTTTTGAATTTTACCCCCAGAACAGTGCTTTATAATTTTGCCCCAAAAGTTCTTCTGAAATGTACATATTTAGTAAGATAATACAACCCACTCACCTAGCCTAGACTGCAATGTGCCATCTTCAGTGGAGGCCATATCGTTGAGCCGCAGTAAGCCACGGCCTCTCTCCACCCAGGATTGGGACACCTTATCAAACACAAACAGCTTACACTGGATCTGTGTGAAAATGTGAAAAATCAAGAAAAAATAATGTTTAGCTTTCAAATTTGGCACACTTTAATCTGAAGAACGGACCCAAATGTGGAAAAAAATAAATTTCCAAGTACCACCAGTCCCATCTGAAAAGGGATAGTGAGTGTGGATGGCTGACCGCTAAATAACATGTCCTAACGCACAAAACCTGCAAAGTGTATAAACACATGTTCTGTGCCTGCAAATACTGGCATCTTAGTCATTGAATACTTGACCAGTAGTGAAAAAGAAGAGACCAGGTATTTGTCTAAAGGGGACATTGTCCAGTACTGGGCAGCTTGTGTGCATCAAGAATACTACGTTTGAAGTTTTAAAGAGCTTCTAAGTTAGACAGTCTGTAGGATGTTTGTGCTGTTTATGGAGATGTACTATACAGAAGTTGGGGCTACCAAGGTGAGATGTGTCTTTTCTGTCCGATAGCCAAATGCAATAGCCAAATAGAGAATATTTTTTTCTGCCCTCTGCTAGCTTACTGCAGCATTTTTTATAATGCATTTTGAATGTGTCTGCATACTGGAGGGGGGGTGACAACTCGTTTTGGTATTAAATATAAACAAAAACAGAAGTTCAAAGGTCCTCACCTGTAGTACATTGCTTTCGGCCTCCTCTCCTGTGATAACCTCCACTTTCTCCAGTAAACATTTCTTAGCGGTGGCCTTTGTGTAAGCAGCTGCAGATTCAGCCAGTGATTCAGAGATGTTATTAGCTGCAGAGATTAAGAAAAAAAGTTAGAATAAAATATTCAGTTAGAGTTGCACACGTGAGCAGTTTATTACGTTACAGCAATCGTTACTAAATTTCACTGAAACGCTATGTGATAAGCATAAACCAGCACACTGAATCCATGACCTGCTGTTGTTCTCAGATTTACCTGCAGGGGCCAGAGCGGTTTATTTCCTGCACTGATGCGATCTATCAACATTTATTAGCTGTACATTGGTGAAATGACGACTTATGCAATTCCAACTCAAAGTAATGTGTAAAAAGTAGCAAGCCCATGCTACAGTTCTTAAATCAAAAATACGACATCTTTGTTTTTATGTGCACTTTTCATAAATGATTGTTTTTAGACAGGTCCATATAGAAGCATTAGTTTTGTAGGTATAAACTATGAAAACAGAATTAAAATTGTGTGGTATTCAGAATAATTCATAGGTTTCGCATTGAGTTTGTAAACACAACAGAGCCAAGTAGACTTTTGCATCAACTAATCCAATCCCTCATATACAGATATCCACTGTTTACAGAACAAAACAAAAAAATAGTAGCAGAAGATCCTGTACTGGAATGCAATTTCATTAATGTCTTTAGCTTTAATTTAAAAAGAAAACACAATTGCTTTACTGAAAAAAAGGAATGTAGTCAAAATAAAAAAAGCCCCAAAAACGTGTTTGATTTCCAGTTTACATGACAATCCTTGGTTTATTACAAATAATGTATTACAATATTATATTACAAGAGGAAGAAAAAGGATTCACAGAGACATGAAATGTTAGTTATGCCCCTACACTACACGTGAATGAGTATGCTGCTTAGGGCTACATACCATCAAGCGGTCAGGCACTGTACCTGCGGGTCCCGGTAATCCCGCGCAGTCCCGCAAGGCTGCCTTCTTGCTGCTCCCTTACACTGTCCCCTCTCTTGCTCCGCCCAGGAACAAAACGGAGCCACATTATGTGACGTCACTTCCTGTGACTCCGCCTTGTTCCTGGGCGGAGCAAAAGAAGAGACGCCGTAAGGGAACAACTCGAGGGCAGCCGCGTGGGACTGCGCGGGAAATCAGGTAAGGAGACGGGCATGATTGGCCACAAATGTGGCGGGAGCGGGCGGGATTGGCCACAAACACCCACATGTGGCGGGAGCAGAACACCCACATTGCTGGAGCGGGATTAAAAACCGCGGGAGCGGGATTAAAAAAGTAGCCCCGCGCAGGGCTCTACTTTGCAGATTAAAAATGAGGCAATTTAAATAAAACACTACATTAATAAGCTTAGTACGTTAATTACTCCCTTCTGCAAACATTGTCTGGCTACATATTGATTCACCCCACAAAGCCTGAAAGATTGCGGACCCAGAATTAACCTCTGGCCTGTAGTATTTCCTTACATTTTTCTGGAGTGTTCTCCAGCGAAGAACCCTCCGATCCAGATTCCAAAACTGCATTTTCCTTGTTGCTGTCTGAACTGGTCTCAGCTTTAGGTAGACTCTGCACACCCAAAATAAAGAAGTTAACCAAAAATGACCAAGGAGAGGAAATAAAGCAAATATAAAACTATAGAAAACACCTATATCAATATACAGTGCGACTGAGCATCTAATAAATGAGCAATTACAAGTTCAATAAAACCATGTTTTGTTAATGGAATATCCTCCTCTAATAATTCTGAAATCTATGGGAGCATGTGCTTCTACATTAACAAAAAAAAAAATTTGTTTAAAAGAAAATATAGTCATCCTTAACCATTATAAAAGATAAGCCTGTGCCATGTTTTTGTAAAGACACTATTGTCCATGTAAAGGCAGCTCTAGAAAGTAGTGGCCACCTCCCCCCATCGGTGTATAGCTGTTGGAAAGAAGCAGTGTAGACAAGAGAAATATAATCCTGCGCATTTGAAGCATCTAAAAGCAAGGAACAATCCGTATAAAAGTATTTTGTACATTCTGCAAGTTTTTACAGAGAGAGAGTAAACACACAGAACACTCACCAAAACTCTCTCTATCATGTTCTGCCCAAAAACAAATTTGTTGCCGGCTGCTTCTGCTTTATGAGCCGAATTCTCTATGCTGCAAAGAAAGGACTTAATCATAAAGGAACTTCATTGTGAAAACAAGAACACAATTTTACATAAAGGGGATGTTTTCATTAAACATTACTGGCTCTTAAAGTCTCGAGCATACACAAAACGAAACAATGCATTTACATTAATGTTTGATTACTCCTCTCACGATTAACCTGTTTGTGACATAGGACACACCATTGCATCCTCAGAAAAAAGCCCTGGGTGTTGTAATATGATGTCATGGTGCAAAAACCATGGGACATACTAAGGAGCATCCATTTAGTTCTAAGAGATCCACAAGGTCTTTAAGTACCTCGAAAGGGTCCAGGCAAATAAAAAAAAAATCAAACAAAAAAACAACTTAATAAAAAGTTTAAATAAAAATAAAATTGGTGCCAAAAACCTTGTGCCCCTCCAACTAGAAACATATTGGCCAAAAATCCTTTCGCCCACAATGTAGAATGTAAAGGAGCATTTCATGAATGGGAAGGATGATTTAACTCAGAGGAGGTTGTTGGACATAAATAAGGATTATTTTTAATCAGTGGGACCTCATTTGTGGGAAAAGTAAAACTGCAATTTTCTAAAAAACATTTTTTGACATAATAATAAAGACAGACTGTACAAGACGTAGTATTAAGAGACTGCCCCTAATGTCTTTGAAAAAATAAGACACTATTTGTGCGGGTACACTAAACATAGAAGAGTGGAATCATGGTTGAACAAATGACAAAAGCTCTGGTCACTTAGGGGAGGTTGTTTTTACCTACCTTCTCGCATAACTGCATAATTATGCAAGATACAAACAGTTACATTTTTTATCTACATTCTGAATAAAGGTTACTACTTTGTACAAACCAAAACGTAAATAGAAAAGTGGTTTTCATTCACTGGAATGTAGTAGTAGTAGTATTAGTAGGGGTTATGTTGATAACAAGTATCAAAAAGTTTCAGTATTTTACCACTGCGACAATTTAGAACACAATGGTGTGGTTTGTCTCGTTTGTGACATTGGAAAGTTAATTAGGCTGATGAATGCACACAAAAAAATAAAACGCCATAAAAAGTGGCGTAATTTATATGTAAAATTATTTGGGGAGTTTGCTTAAAAACAGGACTAAATAAACTAACACTTAGTATGTAGCTAGTGCGATATATTGTGGCATCCTAATTAAGAAGTATTGCATATTTATGAAAAGACTGGAATGCAGTCTTGCAACAGCTTATTACCACCAGTGTAGGGCTGCAACTAACGATTATTTTAATAATCGATTAGTTGGCCGATAATTTTGTCGAT
>VKOC01013593.1:0-12858 GCA_009364415.1 Spea multiplicata
GAGTTTAATGCTCGCAGCTTCTGCGAAAGCCATGAAAAGGCGGAGAAAGGGCGAGAGGACGGTCATTTCTTCCAACGCCTCCTTCCAGTGTCACGCCCACCGTAAACTCTACGCTAAATCCTCGACGTTGCCATGGTGTTTCTGCGTAAACATTATTACTGTTAAAGTGCCACCTTTCTTAATATATTGCATTTAAAAAATGGGGGTTTTCACTAAAGGGAGAGTTGAGCTCCAGTTCCTTGGCTTCAATGTAAGTCATAAAAGTCTATCCCCGATAAGAGGCGGGTCGGTCCTGCTTTATATATTAAAAATTAGTGAGATTTGTATTTGTTTATTATAATTTTGTCTCCCTGTTTATTAAGTCTGAGGGATTGTGCATCTGTATTTACATTATAAAATAATTATTTTTTAAAAAAATCAGTGAGATTTGTTTAGGCTCATTACACATTATACATTATGCAGGGCCAGGTTAGCCCTTCCTGCTGGAGGAACCTGTAATGAATTGCAAAGTAAATGCTTTAAAATCACAAAGAAGTAACCAAGGATTTTAAGGTAAATGGATCGGGCTGCTCGGTGACAGAGCAGACACCGTCCATTACTCTGCGTGAACCCAAAAGTTGGTGCCGCACGTCATTCACCCAGGATTCGTGGTATTGTGGGGTTTGGGCTCTTCCCCATCAACAATTACCAAGTTCCCGTTTGAGAGAATCCACTTATTGCTACTCATATCTTCATCTATTACTTTAAATCATGTGACCATTAGGTACTTTGAAAGAAAGTAAACATTTGTGTTTACAAGCAATTTTATTATTCAAATATTTGACTCTCCCAGCAGAATTTGGTCCTATTTTAAAAATACAAACTTTATATTGACCAGTTGGAGGGTTTGGCGGTGCCCCTGAGGACATATACACAGTATGATGCGTTTTGCACACTAAAATCACAGGTCTGCATATCCTTGGGTTTTTTCAGAACTGGCCAGAAAGTGAATTTTTGTTCCTACTGGAACTTCTGCAAATACGCACCTCCCAACTGTCCTGCTTTGCACAGGACCGACCCGATTTTGCAACTCTATCCCGCTGTCCAGCAGAACTTTGGCTCTGTCTAACTCCGGGAGCACAATCCTGCAGTCCCTATTTTACTAGACATTCCGATTTGCCGGGGTTGGATGTTGGGAGGTATGCAAACATGGCTCTTTTCCACCCAATTTACAAGAAGTTCAACTTCAACATTTTTCTGACACATATTAAGTGCCGAGTTCTCTGAAGATTAAATCACCATCATTTTAAATAGGTTAAAGGTTAGGTTAGGGAAGTGAGTGTGCCAACCGTGATTGTAGGCTAACACTTCTCCAATCTTGCTGAATCACAGGAGCCACAGAGGTGACCATTTACATCTTTGATCTCCCCAACCGGCCTGTACGCTATGGTGGTTGTGCTGGCTCAGCACAGCTTCCATAGACTTATTTAAAAGGTTCTGTATGTCTTTAAGGCATCACCACACCTGGGAAATCTCCAGGTTTTGTGTATATATTGTGAATATTGGAGCTCTTAATATATAATGTTGCTACAACCTCTATTACAACAAAATAGTGTACCCTTCAAATACACCCCTAAAAGTAAAATTATAACAAAAAAACACCAGTGAGGGTGTTACTTATCTGTAAGAACAAACGATATATACCAGAATTGATCAATATCCAAAGATACATATGAAACACAAAATACAAAGCAACATAGTATTGACACGTTGGTAAAATTCAGGATGTATCGCTATTGTATCGCTCTTGGAGTAACACTCACACTGCTCTTTCACACGCCTGTACACACACATACACCACCCATACACACACAAATACACTGCCTTTACACACACACACCTGCCCAAACATACTGGCTCACACTTGCCCTTACAGCACTCCTTTCTGCCCATATCTTTCCTTTCCCATCCTGTCATGGGAGCCCAAGGTCTTTTACTCCAGACTTCTGCTTTGGTGCTTGCGAAGTAGAACGCACGGGCAAAAGATGCAGAGCACCAGTATATGATATCAAATGCATGGCATCAATTGATAGCACATAGTGATTAGGGAGCAGAGAAGGTGAGGTCTGAAGTGACAGACCTTGCACTCCCTCAATGTTGGGATGGTTAGAGGAAGATTGTGATCTCTGCACTCAGGCACCATGAGGGCGCCCACTGCCCAGTGAGCAGGGCCGGTTAAGGAGATCACATTCTCACTGCTGCCTTTGTATGCCAGACAGCCTTACTGCTCGTCCCCTATAGATACACTACTGTGTGAACCTTTGTTGTATTTGGGTTACAGACTACGAAGGAGCAAAATAACAAAGAAAGTCTAAAGCAGCACTGAAGTCCACCAATACCATTGTTTTGCACTGTTTCTTTCACTTTAATTATACAAAATTATACAAAAGCCTTATAATTAATTAATTAATTATACAAAAGCCTTACCTAATAACATAGCAATTAAGGTTGAAAAAAGACATGTCCATCAAATTCAACTCTTCTACCTATGCTTCCTTGCCTTTTGATCCAAAGAAAGGCAACCCCTCCCACAAATTAAGTGATTTTCGATTCCTCTTTGGATCAAGTTATAAAATGTTAATGATAAAATGTCTTTTTTATAAATAAATTAAAAAAAAAACCATCCAGATCTTTTTTGAAGGTATCCATTGTATTTGATAGCACTGCCTCTCTTGGCAGTGAGTTCCATTTGTTTATTGACCTTATTTTTTGTACATTGTTTATTAATAGGTCACTGGAGAGCTCTTTATATTTTCCTTCACCTATACGGTGTAAGAAGCAGTTTTTCTAGTGTATATGATGCAACTTCTTTTAGCCTCTCCTTCATAACTAAGATTTTTTCAATCCCCTTATCTTTTGCACTTTTTCTAGCTCCATAATATCCTTTTCAAGGATCAGCATATCCAAGTTGAGGTCTTAACTTTGACTTGTTAAGAGGCAGAATGATATCCCCCTCCCGTGAAACAATACCCCATTTTATACATGCCAATATCCTATTGGCCTTTGCAGCTGCTGATTTTGCACTCTGTTGCTATGTCTGTTGTCTGCAATGATTCCTAAATCCTTCTCGTTAGTCGTTTTTCCGAGTGAGGTACCATTTTAAAGTATATGTTGCATTATTATATTTCCCATAATCCATAACTTTATATGTCTTTATTAAACATCATTTACCGCTTGTCTGCCCAGTTCCACCACTCTGTCTAAATCCTCCTGCAGAGGATTTAAGGTTGAACTGTTTTATCCTACCTAATTATGTGTCATCAGCAAACACCGAGACATGTCTCTCAATGCTGTAGGGGGAGATCATTAATAAACAAATTAAAGAGGTGGACCCAGGACAGACCACTGAGCTACTTCACTTAATACATTGGTCTAATCTCCCATTTACGACAACTCTTTGCATTCTTTTAGCCAATTTTCAATCCAAACACATACATTTACCCCCTTAGCCTATTTCTGACAATTTCTACAGTAAACTTTTGTGTGGAACCATATCAAATGCTTTAGCAAAGTCTAAATAGATCACATCTACTCCTATTAAGTTATCTTGACCTATACTGAATTCTATTAATTATATTATGATTGAATGTATGCCCCACAATAAGTAAATGATACAGAAGACCATTTTAAGAGAATATGGGATGAGAGGTGTATTTTGCCGCCATTATCTGCTCAATTTGAATTTAGCCTGAGGTAGGGGCAAATTTTGATGCATTCAATAAATGCGCTTGCTAAATAGATTAGTTATTACATTTATTACACATTATTTTATTGTTAAACGCGCGTTCAAGGTCACCTATTGTTGATACTTCTAATTCTTTATATAAGTCTGAAGAACCCTGTGGTTAGAAGCAATAACTAAGACAAGGGTCTGGACATAATGGGAGAAGAGCCAATATCATATCTTTTACTCATGTTAAAGAGAGCACAGAATCAAATGGCATTTACCAAACAGTAGATTCTGGCAAGACTCAGGTTAGTACTTCATAATAAACTAAATTCTTCACAGCTATTTGGTAAATCAAGCCCTCTTGATGCTAGTTTATTGTATTGTCTTTTCTTGAGTGGTGTTGATAATTCCATTTAGACATGTTAAACTATTCCTTTCTGGACAATGACTTGATAACATCACTATCCAACTTAAAACCTGGCAGCCCTAGGTGACCCAAACACCAAGCAAACGGGAAAGTGATTACTAAACATTCTTCATTTAAGTGGAAACGTGGACCTGTTTTATGTATCTCTCCTTATTTAGCACAAGACCATGTCCCTTCAGTCATATAGGACCTTGGCTGGTGACCTGGACCTAATAGTATAATTCTCAGACAGTAGTTATCTAACCCTACTTATCTACATTCTTCACTGCCTCTTCTTCACCCTATGACCAGAAGAACAGGGATATGACATCATATCACATAGCCCGGCATCACAGGTCAGCTGCTGAAGTGTTCAATTAATGATACGACTCTTGACTCACTTAGATTTAGAGGATTTGGTTGTTGTAGTGTGATGTGAAATAGTGTAAACCGGGTATGTGGAACCTCTCTCGCATGCACATTTTCACATGTATCACACATGCTTATAAAAGAATTCAAACACAAGCATTACTGCAGATTGAATTTACATTTTACTTCAAAAAAGGGATATACATACAGAGATTGGGGTGTTATGATAAAGCATGTCTGCTAATTGTATCTAGATACCAGTTTGGCTATTTGTGGCAGTTTGACTACTGCTGGCATACACTTGCTTACAATATTTAACAGGGTAGTGAGTAAAGGAATGGTTTAAATTGTATGGCCTAAAAGGAAATAATAACATATACACAGTGCGAGTTTGTAGTAACACAGCATCAGGTTTTTTTTTTCTTGTTTTAATGACATACGCAACAGCAGGGAGGAAAAGAGTTAACAATTACTAACACTATCATAATCAAAATTTGTATGTTATACATGTACAGCAACTAACTGCTTTACAAAAAAGCAAAATAATACAATATATTGTCACATGTATTTACAGTGTAGTAAATATACTTTTCTGTCAAATTTTACACAAAAATATTTACAGATGAATGTACTGCATTGAGAAAACATAATGTGGCTAACACTTAAAAGTGACTTTTTGTGGTAAAGTCTGTTGCATAACATTGGGTAAAATAATAAATTCAACATAAATTTGAGCACAATAGTCCTATACACATAAGTGTCAAAAGATACAGCGGATACCCATCATTTATTGTTAGCTGGAGTATTTCAGAATGCACATCAGAGCCAAACGGGTTTGGTTTATTTGCTGCAAGGGCAAAGGCCTTAATCACTGGGCACATATGAAGAAGCACCACTAAAATGGGGACAAATATATATATTTCTCCTCATACATATACACCTTTGAACACGATTGGAATTTTGATAAATCATGATATTTTTTCTGGTAGGAACGACAACTTTCTTGAAAGATTAGAGTGTGACTAGATCTTATATTACCAAACGGTATCCCCATCTTTACAATATATTATCACGTGACACTCATAAAACAAAATACAGCGGCAACCAAAGGAATGGCCCAAGTAACAGTAAAATTGTATTAGTTGCTATGGTAATTGACTACTTTTCAAACATTACATCAGTCATACACACATTCAATTTAATGCCCCTCTAGTGATCTTATGGCAATAATGAATTAAAAAATACAATTAACAATATAATGCATTCATTATTTATTACTGTCATGCATCACTACATGTAGTATCACAAAATCCATTTGATCTTCCTGAAAACATCAGATGTAAGAATAAATGGACATGTTTCACATTCGTTTTCAAAAGGGCTTGTAGGATGACACTTAGATGGGAGGACAGTGGAAAGATGATGATGTAAGCAGTGCTAGTAGCAACTTTTTACAAAGGCGAGTAATCATTTTATCGTAGTGGATACTTAAGGTTAAAAAGTAGACTACCTGCAGATTCTGGCAAATACTATATATATATATATATATATACACATACATACATATATATATATATATATATATATATATATATACACACATACAAAACACCTTATGAAACTTTAAGAGGGTACTTGTCATTTCAAGATAGTTAAAACAATATTGTTTACATGCATGCTTACAAAATCAACCAGTTAGTAAAAGTGGACATGACTTGGCTCAATACATGATTTTGGAACTACCCAAGAGCCTCGAGCGCAGCCATTAAGTATTGCCCTGTACCTGGCCTCAGGATATTTAAAACCACGTTAGTCCTATTCTAAGAGAGAAACACTATTTGTAGGCCAACTGGCAGTTAGGCATATAGCAACACATTAAAGGTGAATATCCTCTTCTGTGTAGATAGATATGTTGATGAAATCTATGGCTTCTAAAACATATGGCTGACTTCTGCTTTTTATGTACTTTGTTTAGATCTAAATATTTAACCCCTTAAGGACAACGGGTTTTCCTTAAACACGTTAATGCCAATGCGTTTTGAGCCTGTATATGTGTGGGCTTTCTCGTGAAGGGGTAAAATAATTCTAGGTACATGTAATGCAAGAAAATATTGTCTGTCCCATCCAGAGAAAGATCAGGTGAAACATCTCCACTAAGAGGTATCACAAATATAGTACCACTGCAGAGGAATTAAGTACATACCTGCATGATAAACAGATTTTTTTTAAATACAATGCGGCAGAAAGACGAGGAAACCCAATTGTGTTTATATATTTATGTATACATATATATATTCTCTGATGTGCACTTGAAATTGGCGAGTGTGTTTTGTTTTCTTTGTTTTTACATTTATCAATTTAATAATAATTCTGAGTTAATAATGTGACAGGCACCATGCCCATATCACAAAGAAGACACAAAGTTTCTGTGGATTCCTACTCAAAATTAAGAAAAAAAAAGCAAACTGGTTTGGCAGATATTTGCATAATTACGGTTCTCGGTCCATAGTTTTCCCAGGACTGAAACAAAAACCAAAAAAAATCACAAGCCATTAAAACAATAAATAAGACATTATTTACATCTGTGAGTTATCAAGGATTATTTTCTTGATAAATGCTGTATTATGTGCCTATAATAATTCAAATTCCCAACCATTGTACCATTCTGATATTGTTTAGCTGTGGAATTGATTACTCTGAAATACACTTAAAAATCACTATAGTTGATCTTAACTATATCTCTTTGTTAATTTGAATATTATTTATATATATTTTATTTTTTTTCACATTTTAAACTTTAAGCCATCCTTGATCGTTTTAATACAAGATCTGTTTTGATACAGTATCCTAGTAATTAAATTATATATACTTCAGCAATTAAATACATTTAGCCCTAATGACGAGCACCTAGAGGACATTCCCTTTTTGCTCACATTTGTCAAAAAAGGATTTTTATTTTTCCTCCGAGATTAGAAACTATGATCCAGAAGAGTATCTATGAAGATTTGCTCAGTGATACTTTGCTAAACTTTTTAATGGCAGAATGCAAGACAACCTCATAAGATTCCGCGATTATGTCATCCCCCATTGCAGCACTGCACACGGTGTTAGTATGAAGACAAATGAGGATAGAACATTTCTTCATCTAATGTCTTTCTCTTGACTTTATATTGTGATCACCATCTCTAGAAACACCTTAAACATCACTTCCCTTTTAAATTGTCACGATTTGACCAGAAATGTGAGGCTTAAAGAAAACAAAACATTGTGGCAGTATTAAATTCAACTGTGGCCCAATTTAACTTCCTTAGGAAAGAGAACATTTTACGTGATCCAACTGGTAGACTTTAAGGGACCCAATTTTTATCAAACCATAACTGACCAACATTAGTAATATATGTGATAAATCCCCACACATGGTGTTCCATCAACTAATCATATTTGTTATATAGCACAAAATCATGCCCAATTTACTTTTACCAAAATACACACACTCTACACAAGTGTGTATTTACACCCAATTAGAAGTCTGGGTCCAAAATACGTAACAGTGTGTTATTGTGAAACAATCTGATCTTTGTATAAACTTAATTTATAAGCAATGCAAACTTTGGGTGCGTTCTTAACATTAAGCAGGACCTGTTTTTAGTGAACACCACATTTAACTGTGTCAGTGCTGCGCTGGCCACTTATATAGAACACTTAAGAAAAAACAGCTTGGGTTCATTGAAGTAAACGCTTGTAATTTTTTTTTTTAGCAGTCAAAGGCGCACAGGGTTTTTTTTATTTTGATAGCATCTCATAAGAACAGTATATTTAAGATGGAAGAAATGTTCCAAAGGTTGTACAGGTTTAAAAGAAACTGTTGATGTTTATTCCCTAGAAAGTTCAATTTATTTCAAGTAACCCAGAAACCTAATTGGTATTGCGGCCCCATCCGTGTGTGTGCTTATTCATGTACCGTTGCGAAAACAAGACCTTTATTCTGAAAATGGGCCTTTAAGCAAATAAGTAAAAAAAATCCACAGCTAAAAGTTTAAGGGGATTTTTCTTGATGAGGGATTGATTTATCTCCTTTCACCAAAGCCACTAGAAAGAATTACACTAACTTGTGCTTAAATCAAAACAGTAACAAAAAATACACAAAAACTTCCCCCCAAAAAGTAAATATATATTATATATATTATAAAAACAAAATGTAACCACAAAGGCAAAGGCAGGGCCACCTTTATCAAAACCGTTCATTTGGAAATTCACTGACAAAATGCTTTTGACCACAGATCCTTCATACAGGATGACCGTATAGCGGGAGGGAGGGATGGAGGGAGGGAGGAAGGAAGGAAAAAAGGTAAAGGAACCAAATGGTGTTGAGTTCAAGCAATGCTTTCAAAGCGTTGATCTTCTGGCAACATGGCTGACTGCATGGGAACGTTAAAAAAAAATTAAGTGCAGCATCATAATGTGCGTGGGGCTCCTGGAGAGCCACCAGCTTAGGTTAAGTCAGTTTTAGAAAAGGAACTGTAAAATAAATAAAAAGGAGAAGTTAAAAAATATATATCACACAATCTTTTTAATGCTGTGACGTTTGAAGCTGCCAGCACTTCTCTGCTTTTGCACTTGGCTTGCAGAACCGTGACGCGTCCTACCGCTGTTTGAGTGTCCAGTGGTGGGAGAGAGATCCACATTTTCCTTATCAATCCCTGAGGCGAGAAACAGAAGAAGACATTATGAGGTAAGTGTTCCAACATTTTGTCTGTACCACCACAATTTTCTAATGACAGAGCGACTGTACAGCGAAAGAGGACACCTCAAAACCATGTGCCAGAAACTACTAGCCAGCATTTAATGCGCAGCAACACATACGATTATCAGCTTTTTGTTCCTCATTAACATACAAGTCACATGTTCACACGTAAAAAAAAAAAAAATTACTGTATTTATCAGTGCACACCAGGGTAAAATGGTGCAGCTGCAGGATAGGTAGGTAGGGTTTCCGCTTCTTATTTTAGTTATAAAAGTGCGTGTTAATAGTGCCGATTAATACAGTAAGTTTGGGACATGTCCTAAAAATAAGTACTTTGAGGGAATGCAACATTTCCTCCCTATTTGCCCCCTTCCCGATTGCTTCTATTTCTACTTATTTCTCATATGTAAATGTTACAGATCATGTAATTTAGTTTAATATAAGTCAAACATAACCAGAGTTAAACCTTTAAAGTTTAAATGATTATTTGTTGAAGGTAAAAAGTTACTCAAAACCTACATCACCCATGTGAAATAAATTCTCCATTAAACCTGATAACTGGTTGTGCCACCCTTATCTGCCAATGAGTCTCGTTTCTTGGCAGAATAGTTTTAATTCAGCCACATTGGAGGGTTTTTGAGCATAAACTGCCTTTTTAAGCCTCTCAATCAGATTCCAATCAGGACTTTGACTAGGCCGCTACCAAACTTTCATTGTGTTTCTTTTGAGCTATTCAGTGGTAGATATGCTTGTGTGCTTCAGATCATTGTCCTGCTGCATAACCCAACTAACGCTTGCGCTTTAGGTCAGGAACTGATGGCAGGTCATTATTTTCAGGAGTTTCTGGAAGAGAGCATAATTCACTGTTCCATCAATTTTGGCAAGTTGCCCAGGTCCTGAAGCAGCAAATCCACCCAGACCATCACACTACCTCCACCTTGTTTGACTGTTGGTACAATTGTGGAACGCTGGGTTAGCTTTATGCCAGATATATCGGGACCCATGTCTTCCACAAAAAAAAAATCCACTTTTGATCAGTCCACAGATTATCCCAAAAGTCTTGGGGGGTCACCAAAACTTTTTTTTGCCAAATGCAAGATGAGCCTATTGTGTTCATTTTTTGACCAGCAAAAGCATTTGCAAACTGCTCTCCAATGATGGCCATTTTACAGTCTTCTTCTTTGTGGAATCGTAACACATGGACCTTAAACTGAGGCACAGTAGATCTGCAGTTCTTTAAGATTTAAGATTTGCAGTTCTTTAGTCTGGTCATTTTGTAACCTCCTGGTTGAGTTGTCAGTGCTTTGGTAGGCTGGCCACTCCTCAGAAGGTTCACAACTGTTTCATGTTTTTCTTTCATTTGTAAGATGAAGTTTGTCACCAAGGATTGCTGGATTCCCAGAGTTTTCCAGACAGATGTCAATGACTTTCTTTCTCATCTGTTCTTGACCTTCTTTAGATTGTGGCATGCATGTGCCTTTCAGCCTACTCAATTTTGCAAGACCGTTTTTATTTCATTTATCTTTAGATTAAACAGCACCGACAGTAATCGTGCCTGGGTGGGTTTAGTGAAAATGGAACCCAATTAATTAAATTTGGTTAATTGGGTGATTTAGTAAAGTGGCAATTACTTTTTCACATATTGTCAGGTAGAGTTGGATTACTTTTCTTCTTCGTTATATGAAATTATGTGAAAACTGCATTTTGCGTTTACTTTAGTTACCTTTGTCTAATATTAAAATTAGTTTGATGATCTGAAACATTTAAGTGTGACAAAATGTGCAAAAAAATGAGCCAGTAAGATTAGAGATCAATGTTCTGGTGGACTGAGACAACCAACACATACCAAACCAGACTATGTGCTCCAAATCAAAGATACTAAACTATTAGTAGAATCATACACCACATGCAAAAGCATTTTAATTATATGAGAACAGTTTTTAAATTTAAGTGCTCCCTTGATTTTGAACTTTGGGCTGGGGAAAGGAAGGTATTATTTTCCATGTATATTTCTAGTGGGAGGGGCCACAAGGGATGTTTAGCCACCTATTTTTCCATTTGTTTATTTTTACTTTTTTTTCCACTTTGACGGGAGATACCTTCTGCAGGGATCTCTGTTGGACCTATATTTTGACACCTTATGATGACATGGTGACATCACTGGAGTCTATAGTTATATATTTTTTTCTTACTATTCTTACTTTTTTTCAGTTTAATCCCCAGTGCTACTGATCAGTAAGCAAGACTCCAATGCCTTGCATCACTGATTGCAGCATCACTGATTGCAGCAGCAGCTGTGATCAGCCTGCAGGGGGCTCAGAGGTCCCAGGAGGGTCTGGATTTAGGCCATATTCTATAGAACTAAATTATATGTCCCAAGACATTAAGCAACAGATGAGTCTGAATTGGCTTTATACAGGTGAACAAAAACCCTTTCCAAAACATAACTGTTCACACACTTCAAATACTTCTTTGTCAGTAGGTAGAGTACCGCTAATCATGTAAAAAGAATCGACCGCCAGGAAGCTCAACAGTTGGGGAAATAACTAACACAAAATGCATATGGGGGAATTCTAATGTAGTGCAATCTAATGTAATTTAATATTGTTTGGCCTGATAACTCTCCAGTTGTGTAATGCTGAGGCAGGTGTTACGCTTCAAAATTAGCCATGTAGTGATTGATGGTCATGCCATTTGTTAAGGTATTCATTTTAATTTGACTAGTAAAAAGAAAAAGCAAAAGTAAAACGAGAAATATATACTGAGGCTTGTGCTTTCACATTGACATAGCCTATACCCACCTCCTGTGATGTACCCTCAGTCAATTATTTTATTACCAGTATAAGATTAAAAATAAGTTATCAAACATAATGTGCAGGAATTTACTAGTTTTTGCATTATATTATTTTCAGGCAGCTGACTATAAGTGTATTTGTTTTAATTCTGTTATCTTACCCCAATCCACTAGACGAACAACCTCAGTCCCTTTTTTATGGGATCTGGTAAACAGACTGCTTATTGGAACAGACAGACAAACCAGGATTTTGCCAATACTAGCCTATATGACTGTGTACAGCAGCAGATTCTATGCTCTAGCAGATTTTTTTACCTTAGTAAAAACTGATAAAAAAATGTTTACCGATGTAACATTTGCATATCGTTCCCAGTAACCTGGCTTATAATGATGGGAAGGCATAGCTGGTTATTTGTTACAGGAGCAAGTGTTAATAAAGACACAATGAGAAATCGCATACCATTAAAAAAAAAATCTTGAAAAGGCACCATCATCAAACAATCTTTACTTAATCATTGTCTGTTTGGCTATTCCCAGTTGATACTCCTAGATGTTGATGGCTAAAATAATTCCTAACCAGATTACCATAATTACACAATTTAAGCACAAAATCAACACTGAGGTCACGCCCCATCCAGGCTGCGGAACTGCATATCTCTGGTTTTCCCTGTCTTGCTACAGTTCCCCCTTTTCTATAATCCATTCCTGGATTTTCTTATGCTCTGTCCTTCCCTTAGCTTCAGCTTCTGTTCCCTTTATAAGGTGTGCCCCACCCATTATGTGTGTCTCAGTCTAAAGGTATGTCTCTCTGATATGTGTTTAGAGTTACTGCATAA
>VKOC01013618.1:0-10015 GCA_009364415.1 Spea multiplicata
ATTCAAAGATGATGACGAAACTAGAATTGACAGATACATTGAGTAAAGAGGGCCAAGCTTGCAAACCAAATGCAGTTTGCTACAGGTTGGTAGGTTTATTAAAAACTGTGTTTAAAACCCACTTAATACTTTTGGGTGTCAGAACCACATTTCACACTCCTGTAACACATCTCCTATCCTTTAAGCCATCATCCCTTGTTTTGTAGTAGGTTTCTGCATAGGCTAGGCTGGACCGTACAGCTTGATGTTTGGCTACATTGCAGGTTACCTTATGCTATGAAAAGGTTACTTATGCATGTGAGCATTCTTTTCAGTAAGGTAGTTTTTTTTCAAGGCTGCTGAATATCTTGACATTTCAAGAGCAACTTTATCTTGTGCCAAATGTGAAACACCAGACCTCTGTTTTTAGTCTTGGAAACACCCCAAAATAGTTTTTTGGTTTCTTACTGTTTCTTGGATTTGTTTACTTATCTATCCAATATGATGGATTCTTTTGTGTACCATCCACAAGACATCTGAACATTTTTAATATTGAAAAACAAAATAGATGACAAACTTTCGTATGTTTTCTTCCTTTGTCCCATTTCCTTCCTTTGTCCCATTTATATTATAAACGTGATGCATTGCAAATCGATAAGAGGCATCATTTAACTGGAAAACATACAATGGAAACTTTCACCCGTAGAAAGACAGACTTAATGGAACCGAGGTAGATGAACTTTTTTCATCTGTCGATTCCTTGTTATTTTAATGCATAGCATGATGATCACAGTTATTGGTCCCTCACTCACTCATTATGTTACACACTTGGTGTATTAATTTGCTAATTAGGTTGGATCCTAAATCCTATCAACGGCTAGTTGTTGTTACATTTTTATTCTAACAGTTTACAAGGTCCTAGTTCTAAAATGTAAAGGCCTGTAAATAGCAGTAAACATTCCTCCCTTCCCTGAGAAGAAGCCTAGTTGGGAGCGTAGGATCTTCCTATTACCCATCAAAGACTTAGTGGTGTCTTCAAGGGGCTTTTTGGCCATAGTAAATGCGTTGGCCAGTATGATGATAGTATGATTGCCACATTAATCAAATCAGTAAAAGACCTCTACAACTTAGCCCTCAAGTTATGCTTTTTATATATATTGAAATCATTTTACCACATTTACTGTAATTGGTTGGCTAGCATGAACAACCAAAATAGAAGAAAACGAGAGTAGGTCTGACTTATTGTCTCTGCTGGTCGGCGCACATTCCAAACCCACCCACTGCATTGAAATCAAACTCCTTCAACTTTTGACTTTTTCTTCTCAAATTTAGTCCCCCCCCCCCTTCAGTACAAGGGCTACAGTCAAATAATAGAGAATATCTAGAATCGCATGCAGTTTTCAGTACAAACCAGGACATATTTCTTCTTACACTTCAGGATCATATAAAAGTTAGGAAGATTATTAGATATCATGATAATAAGAACTTTGTAATTATCCAAATGCTCGCATGCGGATCAAAAAGTTTTGCTTGTCGGGGTTTTTTTTTTTAGTTTGGCGTCTTGATTACTGTACCGTGTTTCAGAATAACCCATTCCACATTTACTCGGAGGATATTATGTGGGATACACGGGATACCTTTTTGGTACGTGTCATTACTTGACATGCCGCAGTGTTAGCGTGTATATACATACGTGGGATCCAGGATAGTTTTTGCTAAACAGCTACCTAGGTAAGGCATATAAAGTATAATTAAGTAATGCTAGACCTTTCCCCCAGAAAGCTGAATTATGTTTGACACTTTTAAACACGAAGATCATCACAAAGCAGGTATTGTCTAGTGATATCGCATAAAATCTTGTTCTTGGAGAATAAGGAAATCAAAAGACAGAAGAATGTTATAATTTTAAGGCAGATCTTCAGGTGAGGTTAAAACCTATGTTAACAGGTTTTAATTAGTAATAAAAAAAAAATATAATAAGATGTACCTTACTTTTGTATCTTTTCATATGCCTACATAGTTTGTTTAATAACTGGTATAACAATCTGGAAATTGGGCTACATTGGATTCTGCACCCATGCTGCCTATAATATGCTGAGTTCAACTGTGAGGGGGAGGGACAACCCCCCTAATGCCAACGATTAAAATTCAACAATATCATTTATCTACATTATTAGTTTTTGTTTTCTTTTTTAATCTGTTTTTGATATACACAGTCTGGTTGTGAGAATACGGATTTCAACATAAGCTCCATCCAATAACCAGGCTGTTGACCCAGACAGCTGTTGGTAGGGAGCACTGTGATTGGTTCCTGATGACATCATTTCACCACATCTGGCGCCGTGCATGTCCCTGGAGGCCAGGCTCACAGCTGTAACTTCTAGAATGAGAGGTGATGGTTCCTTTGGATCCACTCATGTGATTAATAGCTTGATACTTTCGGTAGGGGCTGTGTTTTTTGGGGGGGGTTTTGTACTGACCTTTGAGGTAAAGGAGGTTAATGGTTTACTAGCCATATATGTTTTCTTTCTTTATTAAAAAAGTATGTATTGCAAATACACTCTGTATACGGAGGACTGTTTTTTTTTGTTGTATATATCGAGTTCTTATGTGTTCATGTGGTCATTTGTATCCCTTTCCAGTAAAAAAGAATGTATTAATTTTCCACCTGGCAGCCCACTTTACGGTCATATTTATTTCATTAAAGTTACAAAAAGTATTTGAAATAACTAACCGAAAAAAGGACATGTGCCTGCTGTTTAGGCTGCATTGACACTTGGTATTTAAACAGAAACCCCCAGGATCCTTGGCTTGCTTTAGTTCATAAACAGACGTTCTGGTTTGCTGGTGGGAGACGTGAACAACTTTTGATGACATACATCCATGCTGTCTGTAATTACGTCATCTGCCCTCATGTTTTCCATTATGGAAGGTATAGGAAGGTCAAGCAGTTTCCCTGTACAGTGTATGTAGTGTCTTCTAATTTATTCACATTGACTCCATTTGTATCACAGATGAACGGGTTAAGCAAACCTCAATCACAGCCCCGACGGTAACTCTGACCAGGAACAGGTCTCGCATAATACTTCATTAACCATAGACAGATTCTCTTGGGACGTGTGATGGGACTTTAGGTCCACAGCTGGGGACCTTGTGTTGAGTTACTGAGTTTCGTATGGTCCCTGCCCCCACCATTAACCTTTCTTAAGCACCAGCAGGATAAAAGTTTTCACCGCACTCCGTTACCGTTGTCATTTTTAGAGCATTCCGTCTGCTACTGTATCAGAGCGGTTATTGCTCCTAAAATGAATAGTTTGTGTGTTGCTGGTTAGTCCGGTCCGTACAGGTAGTTTTCTTAATAGTTTGTGTGGTTGGAATTATTTGTCATCACTGAGGATAAATTATATTAGGAAACAATCTACCTTTACCATTACCAATATATTATTCTGCTGTAATCACCCGCTATATACAGTAGTTTCTAAACAAAGGGTATTAATATGTTAGCTTCTGGACACAAAAAAATAAGAATTATCAATGACAAATGTAAAATGTATGTGAGCACCACAGTTTCTTCAATCTGAAGTGGCCATTGTGGTGTCAACCCTTCATAAGTCTCCTAGTTCTCATTATGAAGACGCGTGGGGCTCAGGTTCCGAACCATTGTGTAGAGCTGAAGAATATGATGGCACTATATTGGTCGATAAATAATTGAAATATTAAATATATATTTAGAATAAGTAAATTCAGAAGCATTTACAGGTCCAGAAACTAAGTATTTTCAAAATAGATTTTTGAATCCTGTTTACAGGGACTCCAAGAGAGTTCTTATCGATTGGAAGCGCAACTTGGGGAAACGTAACATTGTCCAAGTCTCCCTGATATAAGTGTCCATTGAAGTGATGCAGCTGCGCATGTGCGACATGCCCCACTCCTGTTTGCATGCCAGGGCAAATTTATCTTATTTTTTTCCAATTGGCTTATCCTGTCCAGACATACCATTAGGCTCTCAAAACATTGCTAAAGACTCTAAAGAGACACTATTTATCATTCCTGCCTATGTATCGTGTCCGTATATCCATTGCCATTAAAAAACCTGCCTGTTTTGGCTGCTGCCTTCGCTTTTTGGCAGCAGACTGTATCCTTTGCATACATTATACTTGTGACTGCAATTACACAGACGATATGTAAGCATATAGTAGCCTTGGGAACAAATTAAGTTGCTAGTAATTGTATGACAAAGCTATTGGACTAATTTGAAGAAATAGAGTATTTTTCCGGAATAACTCAAAGAATCATTTTCCAGAATCGCACACACAAGAGCATTTTTCCAGAATCACACACAACTTTAATACATAAAGCCCCTTCTTTTTTTCTTCCAAATATTCTTTTTGTTTTCTTTTTCTTTAAAACTATATGATTTTGTAACCTGTATATGTTCGCTGTCTTCCTTCTTATATTAAGGGTTTAGCAAATGAACACGTCTATTTTTAGTCAACACTTTCTTATACTCTTTAATCTATTGGTGCTTGTGCCCTGGGTCAGACTGGCCATGACCCAGCGCCACTGGCACTTTAAGGCCAGTGGCCTCTTGATGACGTAAGTGCAGCCGGATCAGTAGATTGGGCGAGTGTCGGCAGTCTACCGGGTATTTGCCTGGTGTACCAGATGGTCAGTCTGAGCTGATCGTGCTGATCTCACTCTACTTCGCTGGACTCAGGGCCAGCGCCACCTATAGGCAAAGTAGGCTTCCGCCAAGGATGCCTACTTGGAGGGGGTGCCGGCAGCCGCGCAGCCTGCAGCTGCGAGCCGCTGGCTACGGTCATTCAGTAAGCGCGGTCACTATGGGGAGGAATGGGGTATAAGTGGGTGTGGAAAAGGGGGGCTTGTGGGGGTGTAGCCAAGGGGCGGCAAAATGATGTTTTGCCTAGGGTGGGAAAAATCCTTGCACCAGCCCTGGCTGGACTGCAAAGTTTCATCTCACATCCATCCGGCACTCAAACAGTCAAGGCTTGCTTAGTATTTAACCATGTTCTGCGTGAGCTTTGTTTTAATGTGTATTAAATATTAACTTTCTTGGTTATTCCAGAAATAACAAAAGAAAAAAATCCTCTGTAAGTGATCTTTTTATCTAATCTTTAATACGAAGCTCAAACACCCTCTCACTGCTCTCTGACCCAGCAGGGAATAATGAAATTTAATGAGCCCCCTGGGCTGTATTCCTGATTACGCTGGAGTCCAGACACATATTTCCATTGTTAGATTAAATACAAAGCAGCGTATTTATGTCGTAGAGATAAAGGCTGCATTATGAAAAAATCCATTTACGGACCAACCTATTATTTTTATGCTGTATGAACAAATTTACTTTTGTAGGCAGGCCCCATAATTCACTGTGTAATCTCGCTGCTATTCATTGATCTCATCTCTGTTATATTGTGATTTCATTTAATTCATGATACACTTATCATTAGAAGTCATGGATCCAAGAGCTTACCCTCCAATAGGAGCTACATAGATACTGTGACCTTGTGCCAGGGTGTTCGTGGAGGGGCTTAATGCATACAACTTTAAGTTTGTCCAACAGGCTAACGTTAACTATATTTGTTTTCAGGCTTTTCCATGCGCACACCAAATATTTCTGACCATGAATAAAACCTGCGACTAGAAACGCCAACTGTGGTATTACTTGGAAGAACTTGTTTTAGGACAGGGGTCCCATGACCGTATGTCTCTAATAGGTAGCTTGATCACCCTCCGTGTCTAGAGCAGGGCTGTGTTCTGTATCTATTCCAGCATAACTGACCCTCTGAAAGAAATGTAGTGAGGGGACATTAAAGTTAAAGTTGCTTTCTGCTTGAATTATATCTCCAAAACAAATAAACATATTAGCGTATAAAAAAATAATATATTTTAATACATACTTGTTGCATCAATATTTAAAATACATAATTGAACACATAAAAAGCAAATGATATACAATCAACTTGCAAAACAAATACACAAATGCCAGTGACCTGACGCGTTTCGCCCTCAAGGGGCTTCTTCAGAGCTGGCTTAATAATATGGGCACTAACCTTTAAGACATGCTTTGCAGAGTTTAAACGGTATAATATTTAATTATTTAATTTAAAAAGCTTGCTTAATAATATGGACATAAACCAGAATTTAACAATTTTTCTTTTTGGTATTTAGGGAACTCTACCAATTGGTAGTATTGCAACAGTTCCTATTACAAGTTTTTCTCTAGATTTTTTTTCTTTGTTTTATTGTTTCATATACTTGATTTATATTACTACGCAGACTAATACACTGTTGAATGGTTTATAGATATACTGGATGATAAATCCATCCTATGCAAAACATTGTGAGGAATATTTAGAGACAATTCCTAGTTAAGTATCTGGGTGACCTTCTGAGCCTTTAGATGACTTATATTCATAAAATGCTTTTGGCGGCCAAGTGGCATTACTGATTCAGCACTGTACTTGAGGATGTTATGGCATTAATACAAACATTGGGGACTGATTATAAATCACTAGTGCACTTTTTCGGAATGATATACTTTTAACATATTACAGGATCTGCACATAGCAGACGTAGCACTGTTAATCATTGATGAGGCATCAAAAAGTGTGATGGAAGATGGTTTGTAGACTTCCGTGTACATACAAAAACGGACAGAGGCATAGTCCATAAGGACAGTACAGGACGTCTGTGTTTGTATATTTAAGCAATGGGAGTGGTGATAGATTTTCAATGATGCATACCATCATCTAGGCAGCTGTTATTCGTCAAGCCCATGCATTGTGTAAATAATGCTTATTGCGTAACACTCATCACGTTTTTGTTAAAGTTAGATATTATTCATATGACCCTTGGTCACGTATTCACAATAGTAGCCCATACTCTTGGTACTCGCAGTGCTGCGTAGACATCTCTATATGTTGTCCCTGCTGGTCATTGGCAGGTTAGAAGAGCAAGCCTGGAGCTGAACAAGTGTGTCCATCTTTGGCTACTTGAACTCTTTGGAGGTGCCCATGTTTATGTATGTTTGCTTTTTCTTCCAATTACGCCATTTTTTGTGAAACAGTTGTTATGGATGAGGAACAATGGAGATCTTAGGCTTATCTCCCCTGACTGTCCCAGCATGCTGTGACATTGAATGAAGTTTGTGCTTTTCCAGCACCTTTCCTCTACCTGGTTTTCTTTTCCATGTTGTCCCCTTTATACCTTTTTCTTCCTGTTGAATTTCTCCTTTTACTTCCCACCAAAATGTTTCTTCTTCCTCTTGCTCACTAGGCATCTAGAGTTGTGCTTTCACACAGAATGGCTATATAGCACCGACATTCAAACTGTTGTTGACTAACCAGACTGTCCGTGTCATTTAGGAACTCGATCGAGGGGATCGAGCATGTAAGAGGACTGCCGCTAGTTTCTCTTCCAAGTGCATACAGGAGGGGGTACCTGAAACAGAGCCTAGGGTGCTGACCCTTTTGACTCCATAAACAAATCATAGGTTCCTTTATAAGTATTTGGCATTTACATTCCAGTTTGGCCTCTCGGTGTACCTCAACATAAATACATTTTTGTTTATTTAATCTCTATCTGTTTCCATAAGAACAGCTATGCAAAGTTTAACTATCGTAAGCGTTGACAGGGAAGCTAGTGCTATCATACAAGTAGAGGAGCCTGGCTCCAGATGCAGGGCTGCTTTCCAAACAGAAGCATTAATGTATGTGGGAGGAAGGACATCTGTGGTATGTGTTGGCCTGATAATACCCACAAAGATAGTTGGTGTGTGAGAGAGTTGTGGAGGTAACAGAGACACATTCGTTGTGATTGATACCAAGACCTAATTGGAGATGGGGTTTTTTGTGAATGTTAAAAGGTTATCCTAAAACCACTTGTGCTCAGAACTGTAGCAGACAAAAAAATAAAATGTATCTTCTTACTATGCCAACCTGATGGGGCCATTTGTTTCATTGTTGTTATGATAATCCATTCCTATTCAAGATTTACCAAATGGAAAATCCATTGAGGGAACACAGGATCGAGCCTGATGTGGTGCAAGTTCATCAAGCAACACCTAAGGCTCTATGAGAAGTAAAATACGAAACAAGGAAATGAATTTCGGGTTCAAGGTTACAATTTCAACTTTCAATTATTTTTTTGTTACTTGCTGCATTTAGAAACATTCCTCAGCCCACTGTATTAGCCCACAAAGCAAAAGCGTAGCGTCTCTTAATATCCCGGCATACTGACGCTCACGTGGCGCTGTTTCAATCCAATCTGTCATAGAAAAGTGTATATAGCCTTTGTGTATTTACAACTTAATTGTATGGTGATTTGTAGGTTCTTAAATGATGCTGCTGGTATTCTGCACTACAGAGGGACATGATATAAATACTTAGCTTAAATGTATTTAAAGTAGGGTAAAGTCCTGACATAAACCGATCATTATCTCCTGGTTTGCTCAAATCTCCACTTGTTAAACATCTTTCAGCATGGTACCACCGCAATAAATCTGTTAGGGCAAAGCGTCGCATCTGTATGGATGTTATCTCTGTAAGTGTGGCTCGGATTATGCAATATGTCCAGTTTACGCTAATGGTTATCTGACCGTGTTAATACTGTCTGTTGCAGTTTACTTTTAGGCATAAACATTGTATTATCCATTATATATCCATTATATATCTCTCTGGATTGTTGTGCACTGTCTTGGCTATGCAAAGAAGAAATCATGTATATTAACATTTTTATGTGTTTTTATATATTTTTTATATATATTTGTTATTATTTTATTTTTACTTTCCACTTGGTATTGGAAATATATGGTATGTTATAATAAAACGCTTTGGTTATGGTGTGGTAAAGGGTTGGGCAACCTGCAATACCCATAACCTTTTGGCTTACCCCACAGCCTGAGGGTGATGTGATTATACTTCAGCGACTTCCATTACTTTTTCTATTTGTTAAGACTGTTACATGCACCATTAGAAGTGAACCATTCTTCTCCACTTTCAACAATATAACTCATCTTTGGTGCTCATGGTATTTAGGTACTTATACACCATAGATGTAGACATGTACAATGGGAAGTGCTCATCATTAAACATTTGATGATTTTCACAGTACCATCCCTAAACTTTCCAACAAGAGCAGAGAAATGCTATTAAACCAGCGTGCCACCAAAGCCTTTCAATTTAAATAAATAAAAATATATTAAAAATGCAGCTAGCATTATGTTGTGCTAGAAAATGGTTCTAGATTTTACATAACCGCACGATATCTGTGATCCAATAAAGGTAATCTTTTGTGGTGGGGTTTTCCCCTTTAATATACATACATGCAAATGCTTTGTCACAATGAGGGGTGTGAACCCAGCCTAGAGTGACCACCAAGGTGCTGGAGACTGCTAGTCCCTCCACATAAACCCCGACCCAGCATGCTTAACAATTCTTGCAGTGATCTGCCATTGGGGGTGGGGAATGTTGAGGTGCTGTCTTATAGAGTTGTATTTACAGGGGGGGATGGGAGGTGGTCATAATATTAGTAATGGGCACATGCGCTAGTAATTCCGCATTACTGGAAATTCCCTGTGAAGCATTCTTATGACTTGACATTGATGTAATGTTACCTGATGACTGACTGCTGTTTAAAGTTAATCCTAACGCTAAACCTAATAAAATCTCCTAAAATTCATGCCAGCCAACCAGTGTGGATGGGTTTTATTTGCTGCTAAGCCTCCGCAATCCTATCATTATTCAAGCTGACATAATCTTTACCCTTGTGCCTTAAATGTGATCGTTAATCACCAACGAGCTGGCAGACTGATGTTATGTTTGGTCCATTCTTTTGGCAGAGTGTGCCCGAAGAGCAGAATGATGATTCCGCACGAACCGGCGGCTCTTCGGTTGTTGAAAATGGACATCAGACTATTTCAGGTAACAGTCCGCTGGCCAGAGAATGATTTTGTCGGATTTGTCATCCGGGTAGGTTGCGGGCAAGCCATTTCCACAGAGCTCTGTTAATTACC
>VKOC01013931.1:0-11707 GCA_009364415.1 Spea multiplicata
GGTTAGGGGCGTGGCTAGGGTTTACAAGCGTTTTTGCGACCGATTCAGAGCTATTTAAGCAAGGAAGGAGTTTCGATTAAGAATAATGCATTTATTAACCCAAATTAAACACGGTTTCTGCTGTTTCTATGCATATTATTGCAGCTTTTAGGGTTGAAAGACATTTCCCTAGTTTCCGAACGCCGAGAAGAGATGGACATTATAAAAGGCAAGAGGATCCTAAAGGAGGACTGTCCCATGTAAACCGGGACACCTGGAAGTTATGAGACACTAACGTAACTTAAATTTTTACTGCAAACAGCTGCGCCACATTTATTACAGCTAAATATTCCACTTGTCAGTGGCTCAGAACAAAATAATTTAATTCTACACTTAAAATATACATGCTGGGTCAGGGGAAGGCCTGTACCGGGAGCACCAGACAAATCAGACAATGATAATTGTCTGTCGAAGGGGTTAAGACATAACCTTTAACGAAATGAAGTACATCAGTAGCATTTCATGGCAGATCTGACCCATTCGACCCATCTGGTCGGCCGTTTTTCCAGTAAAGACTCAAACCTTAATCAGTTGTTGGGCTCTTTAATGGACATCTCTTTCTCTAGGGTTACCCAGTTTTCAGCCCGAGTAATAAGGAACAAATACTAGACAAATACTCGCTTTCTTAATTGCACAGAGCATGTCATAGTACGGCTTGTTAATCAGCATCCTATCAGAAATTCAGCAGAATATTTAGTGCCAGTCCTTTCTTGGAGATGATGTCATTGTATTAATGATGTAATACCAGACATCCACGTTATTCAGTGGTTTCTCTAAACAATCTAAAGAAGATGTTTAGAGGATGTATACAATGATAGTCCCCATGGCGGTGTTGTTGCCCATAGGTTACAGTATCTCCTGAGCCCCTTTGTCTGGGATAAGAAAAGCTCCTGCCCCGCTTTCTCCCTTACGTCCATGATTTCTGCATCATTAAGCAGAAGATATGACTAAGATATGACATCATGTCCCAGCTCTCCTCTTGTCTCAACGGTGGAGCCCCAATTGTTCTAAGACGGAAGAAACCCTTCTAACCCCAGGTCCCACCTGAGGGAAGCCCTGGCCCTCGGTGGTCTTCATTTTATTTTGCGAGTATCTTCAGACATTCATCTCGTGGCACATTTAATAGGAAGATGACTGCACCAAGGTGCGGACAGTGAAGAATATACAAACACTTAAAAACCCAGCCTGATAACGCTTAACTCTCATAACACAAGCTGAAAGACCGCTTGGCTCTGCTACAATTACCCAAACACTGAAACACACATTTGGCAAAGAATAACAAGGCAATGGAAAAAATTAATCCCGTTCTGAGATGCCCGGCCAGTGAGTAATGAAGGGTATTAATTACACCAGGTTAGTGGATTCCTCCAAGCCCCATCGGAATGGAAGGATACAGACCAATGGTAAGGATCAGATGCTAAGAAACATTAAAGTTTACTTGCCCCCCCCGGCGGATTTGGAAGAACCAATGGAAGGGGCTCACAACTCGAGCGAGGAACCAAACTAGAAGATTTTTATCTAGATATTGCTTTTTATACTAGTAATCGAGGTGTCTGCTATAACCAAGCACATTCAATCAGAGGTAAGCCAAACAATTGACGGAAGACTGTCGCGCGCGTAGGAAGGAAATCACACTCATTTCTACCATTTAAGGTCACAGGGACCAACAAGAACAATTTAATGCCAAGCTCTTGGGTGAACGACTCTACAAACGATCTACTGGTAACCCAATGCATGGGCTAACAGTTCTCCAAATAAGCCTAATGCAGCATGGATTCCCCCCCTGGACTTTGGTCCCGCTTTAACTCTACTTTTCTGTACAATTTCAGGCCGTCCACGTAAACAGCCAGAAGGCATCTCCAACTCAACCTCAATTAGTTAATTCCATCCGAGCGCCGCCTGCCAAGAATCCGTGCAAAGTGCTCTGTGATTTACATTCGATCCAAGTGTTGCTTTCACATTAAGACAAAACATAAACAGTGCCTTTTTTAGTACTTTTTATCTGGACATTGTTTTATTCTTTTTGTAGAGCCTGACATGACTTCATTGAGGTATAGCCTGGAGCTTTGTCAAGGAATACCGTTGGTGGCCACAAGTATGGAGGCGCTTGTTGCGACTCATGAATCAAGCTCAATGACTTGTGTTGGAGAAGAAAATGCAAAATTGGGGTATCCAACTTTCCTGTCTACCACTGGTCCATGAAACCCAGGGAGGTCCTGGTGAAGTGAACTTATTTGTCTTTATGTTGATTAAACTAGGAGAATTCTGACTCTATGAAAGGTTGTGAAGGTTCCACTGACAAGTCCTGCCACCTGTCTGACGATGTAGGATCTTAAGCTTCTGCTATAATAATACATTATCCAGGGCTACAACAGCCACATTATGTGCCTGAAGAGTCTGCCGGGCAGAACAAACAAAAGACTTCAAGAAACTTTTCTGTATTTTTCCGTGACCTAAAAGTGAGGAGGCACAAAGTGAGGAGCAATGGAATTGTGGGGCCAAAAAGTGGATTTATAGCTGAGGAAGCAGGCTGACGACAGCTGGTATGGTGATATGGTCCCAGGGCTAGCCTTCAACACAGGGAAGCCTGGTCCGACTGGCCCTTTGAACAATTTTGGACCGGCCCGGGGAGTCAGGAACACAGCGGAGTCACGCAACGTTGTGTTACGTGACCCCGGTGCCCTCCTGCCTTCTCCTGCTACGCTGTGCGAGTAGACAGAAAAAAGCGCGGTGAGGCACGGGGAGTGAGTGGGTGAGGGACGGAGTGAGTGTGTATGTATATAAGACTATGTTAGTCATTGAGAGTGTATGTGTTAGCAAGAATGTGTGTTTAAGTCTGTGGGAGAGCATGAATGTGTTTATGTTAGTGTGTGAGCATGAATGTGTAAGTGTGTGTGAGTTAACATGAGCGTATACATGTGTGTGTTATAGTATGCGTGTTAGCGTGAGTATGTGAGTTTGTGTAAATATGTGTGCAGATGCATATGTAAGTTACGGGGGGGGCACAAGGCAAATGGGGCCACTTGGCTTTACCTGCGTCCGTCCGTTCTGGGTTTGTCGGACCTTTTGAATGTAGGGACTGTAAGAAGCGCTGCGCAAATTGTTGGCGCTATATAAATAAAAGATAATAATAATAATAATAATCTTACAGACAAATTGCATATTGTCAACATTAATTAAATTGTTAATGTTTAATATACGATTGTAATATTTGGGGAAACAGATATATTAAATAGACTCTGCTATTGTAGTGTAATAATAGATTGTAAGCTCACGAGAGCCGGGTCCTCTTCTCCTTCTGTTAACGTTGTCATTTTATATTGTCTGTTGGATGTTGTCATTGTTTCCTATTGTAACAGCACTATGGAATCTGCGGGCGCTATATATAAATACGTGTAATGTGATGTAGCGTCCCTACCCACCTCGGCGCTCGTTCATCCCAAGAATCTCGGTGCGCCCTGGGAATGGTGTTACATTTTACACGGTGATGGTGAAAGGAGGAGTCCCCTAATGGCAAACACGCGGGGTCTTTGAAGCGGGGAGTTCGAAGGCTGGTGTCAGCTCTGTGTCACTCCGTCTCCTTGTGTACCGGTCGCCCAGCACCAAAATACAAATGGTTTCTAATGTGTATACAATAAATATTGGGCAAGCTGCCGCCGTTGGACCACAGCCTCATTATCCTCAGCCAGGCAGGACTAATGGGAGTTGTGGTCCATTGGGAATTTGCCCAAATAAGTACATTTCACGTAACCACAGAAACGTAGAATCTGGCCCCATTTGGCCCATCTAGACTGAGACCTTAACCTTGTTTTATATGATATATCATAAGATAATCGGGCAATTGGCTGGAAAGATTTGCTATTAGTGGCACTTGGTTGCTTGAAAAACACAGATCTCCCCATTTCCTTTCTAACGCGTAAGCTGGTTCCATTATATTTTTGCATATGTGCTGTTGCTTAGCAACCCATAAACTGTGTATTTTCCAGAAATATACAGGAAAGGCTTAGCTAATCTCTCAATCAGCGCCTCAAGCCCCATATACACCCGCGCACGCACATCTACACCATTATAATAGGACGCTCAGAAACTATCTTAAAGTTTGGCTAGAAAACGGTCTCATTGCATGAATGCGCATGGGGGGTCTTATTAGACCCTACCCAGAACAAATAGCCCGGGGGGGGCATAAAAAGCGAGCAAATGCATAGCGGCCATCCGAAGGCCGTCAAATAGATATTGGGGGGCCTAGAGCAAAAATAAGGGATCTTATCACCATAGCTACCAACGGAATGGTCCAATCAGCACGAAGATTACAACAGTTTATAATACCTTTCACAGAACCTCCTCAGCAAACTCATTTACTTAACAAAAACTGCATAGCTATGGCAGGGTTTAGTAGATACAGCCCTACGTCTTTATAGAAATAGCCCTAAAGGGATCTGTAACCTTATCCTGAACTTTAACAAAAAACTCAACAAATATGCATTATAAACCCGCCATATGTGTATTCTACAGAAACTTACAACTTGGCTACATTGTCTTAGGACCTGCGCGATTATTCCTCCCCATCAAGTTATCGCTGCCCCTAACTTGCCGATTGTTGTTGATTCAGGCAGACTTTCTTAGGATGGGAAATTGATCGGATTTGCAAGATCTGACTCCTTTAAATGATAGATCTTGGCGTACTCTTAATGCATACGATGCCCATTCTGAACCCCCCAACTTCTATCCATTAGAAAGCCCCCCCAAACGAGAGGGGCGAAATTAACACAAAGGGGAATAAAGTAGCAATGCAGCGCAGAAAGTTCTAGAAGCGAGCCTCGTATCTGCATTTCACGTCTTCCTCCGTCTTATCAACACAGCCGAGGAACGCGTCATTTCCTTCGAAATAAGTGATATTTATTTAAAAGGTGCCACATATTCCACGCAGCTGTAAAAAGACAACATAACACACGGGCTGGAGACAATACAAGCTTAGAGACAAGGTGACAAAAAAAAAGACAGAGGAATGTCCTGCTCCCAAAGGCTTACAGTCTTTTTAACCCTTTGACGGCCAGAAAATTAAAAAGGCACCACGACCTGCTGGTGGCAACGTAAGGGGTTAATGATCCGATATACCCTCCATGGTAATGCCGCTAATGATGGTATAAAAATGGCTGATGTGTAACGAGTCAAGACACTGTAGCAGATTATATATATATATATACATTATTACATATAATTATACATAATATATATATATTATATGTATATATGTACATTGGTGGAGAAGTGTGGAAGTTCCGGAGCGCCGGGGGCCATGCGCGACCTGTACTTGCAGGATATAGGGGCACGCGTTGCGTGTCTGACTTCCTCGCATTAGGCATTCCAAGTTATTTAAGGTGTGCCTGACGATGGGCGCTTGGCCCGACCTGGCCGGGATATTTTACTTAATTATTCCTAAAGGAGGGTAGATCGTTACTATTAGCGTTATTTACTGTTTTACGCAGCGCCGTCATATTCCACGGCGCTGTACAATAATGCTACATAAAAATACAACCTAAAGGAAGGGATAGGATCTCCGGTGGGGGGGGGGTCTATGAGCCGTCACCTCCCTGGCACACCATTGCGTAGTGATGATCGGCAATCACACAGGTGGATCTGTATGGAAGTCTCAGGCACAGACTGATCCACCTGTTCTCATGTAAGAAGATCCTGCTGGAAACATTGGTGGGGGGGGGGGGGGGTGAGGAATGTCCTTATGGTAAAAAAAAAATGCACCCTTCAAAAAGTGCTAATTTGCCACCGTAGACAAAACCAATGTACAGAACAAGCGGAGCGATCAATGCCCAAAGGCTAGACTGAGACAGACTGATTCCGCCACCCAGCGAAGGGAACCTGAAAGCAAGGTGCTCACATGGCCCAATGGAATTATGCAGACCATCCACATCCCCCGTATTAACTCCTAACGGGGTTTATTCACTAAAAGGAGAGCTGTCAGGAGACTCCGAAGGAGAGTTGTGGTGTTCTGATTTAACTATACATTATACAGGGTTGGCCAAGTTCTGCAGTAGAAGGTCACTGGGGTCTGGTCCTTCATAACGATCAGTGAAGTCAACGATCTTCAACCCAACTCGTCGACAAACTCTCCCTTTAGTGGATAAATCCCAAAGCGTGCATCAGTAACATGAACTGTCCCTATATTGGGATAAGCTGGCGCTGGGGGGATGTGTCTGAGTAGAGCTGGTCTTACAGGAGTGACGGACAGGCATGAGAAGAATTGGGCTGTTGTCCCTCCTCCACCACCTCGGCTCATTCCAAAATTCTCCATTCCCCGCGGAACGGAGAGCACACAGGTTCGCGTGCTACACATTCGGCGCGATTTTAATGCGGTTTGTCAGATCCCAGCTTCCCATAGCTGCTGGAAATCCGCCAGCTGTAACTTTTTACAACATTAAGGGGGACGCAGATGGCCGCAAACACTTGGCGCCTTCACATGTACCATAGGCAATGACACGTTCACTGTGAAAGCCACCTGAGATGGCTTCACGGCATGTTCTCCGAGCATTTCAGATCTATCACTGTGGATATCTCAGCGTTCTTACTGGTTTTACTGGGATATGAATGAACGCCGTGTTTGGAAACTGCTGGAATTTTCAAATTCCTTAAGAAAGAAAAAAAAAAAGGGATCATGTTTTTGCCAAAACCTTGAGAAGGGACAGGTAGAGGCAGAGGTGTGTCACGCTCCGTGTGGGATTGCAGATACCCTGCAGCCAAGGTGTGCATCAACATTTATCATCCTACGGGGCATCGCTAATTTACCGGCCGCGACGTGAAACATCTCCGCCTCTCCTGTCCTTCAACATTCTAAAGTCCGACACAATAGAGGCATCCTACTGAGGAGGACAGGAGACTCCTAAAAGCCACTTAAGTCCCCGCCACCCGTCTTCTGCCACCTGCGTCCAAAGTCGGAACGGCCCGGCTGGACTTCCGGAGACGGCTTTATTTTTGGCCAAAGTGTCTTCTCCTTGTCACGGACTCACACTACGCTCCTTGTAACCACTCCAATAAAACTTTTTTTAGAAAAAAAAAACCCTCATTGGAATTGCTTAACCCTTTAAGAACCAATAACTTCATAAAATATCTCGGGGGGGGGAGAGCTTCACGAAGGTTGAAGCCGGTGGCGAACTGGTCGTCCGCCAACGTTGGGTTACGGCGATGAGATTCTACTTATGTGCTGGGAACAATGGGTTAAATTTCAACAAACGCTATTTGTGAATCATCTTGGATAATCATTCATTCTTCCCGGCTATAGATGCTTCCTACAACTTCCAGTCTCCACCCCGACATACATTTTGAGGATTAAGCTGTCATCTGGAAAAAGTGTTGAATGAGTGAAGCTTTCTCGTTGGAGATATGTCTGTGGGGTTAAGACGGGCCCCTGGAGTGCTGCCTATTGGAGGACTTTAGGTTTAACCGTTCCCAGCCTTGCGATTACGGAATACACAGATGTCCTCGCGTCTGCTCCGCATTCTCACAAAAAGGTAAGCGGGAATTTATTAGGCGAATTTAGGAAACGCCAAAAGGTCCTTCAACAGAAAGCCACCCAAAACGAAGGTCATCTCCAGCTGTTACGCTACATGGACCTCGAAGCGGTCAATCACATATTATAGAGAGGGGACTTTGCTGAGAGGGTGCTGGGTAAGTGGAATCGCCTCCCAGCAGAAGCGGTAGAAGTTAATACAGTGAGGGAATGTAAACATGCAAATAAAACAAGTAGACCCAACTCTACTGGAAAACCTGCTCTCTTTCATACATACAGACGCAAAAGTCACTATTAACTCCTACAGCGCCAGCAGTGGCTGCAGAGGCTGTGTTCTGCTCTGGAATTCCAGAGGTTAAACAGTGAATCGCTTATGTGATCCTACAGATTTCCTGGACCTGAATATAAATCAAGCCGAGGGCTCAGACCCTGGAATTTCAGTGAGACGTGACACAATTATCCGGGAAACGGGCATCGCACGCGGGGGCATTTCACATAATACCATCTGTATTCTTTATACGAGCGGACAGAGTGCAGAAAAAGCCAAGTGACGAGTAGAGGGATTCCTCACCGACCGCTGAGTGGATGTCTCAGTGGCTTAGGAGAGGAAGAAGTAAAATACTATATAAAGGTGCTCAACATGTACAAAACCTACGTGCCCCTCTCCTGCCCACCTCACCCAACATCTCTCCAGCAAGACCCTCTCCATCCACTGGAAGATTCCCACCTAAGGACCCATCAGTCCCATCCAATGACCCTCTTTGTCATACAAGGACCTATCAATCCCACCCAAGGAGCCATCAATCCCGGCCAAAGACCCATCCATCCCATCCAAGGACCCATCAGTCCCATCAGTCCCATCCAAGGACCCATCAGTCCCATCCATCCCATCCAAAGTCCCAGAATCTTCTCTTCTGCAATGCACTCAGTGAATGGGAAGTTCTCATACTTTCCTCTGACTCTGTGACATCTTCAACCATTACTGCTCCCCAATTCATACTAAACCCCCAAACATGAGGTTCTTCCTGCACCCCTCTGACCCCAGTAAGGGTTGTCTCTCCCCACACCTCCCCCACTGAACCCGCATCCCATTATACACCAGGTACAAGTCAACACCGGGCCCCCCATCAATACCCCGAGATCCTCCTGTCACCCCCCCCCCTGCCCTGTCATTTTAAATACCCAGCCTCCAACCCCCCCCCCCTCCCGGACCCAGCCTCCCCTGTCCGGGCTCGTACTCACCCCCTGGACCCGGCTGCTCTGAGTTTGGAGCCCGGGGCTGATACCGGCTCCATCACGGTTACTTCATTCTCTCGGCCGGGGGCTTTACGTCCATCGGAGTGAGTGCATCACGTCCCAGCTCCTCAAGGGCAGCCACCTACCCCACATAAGACAGGCTCGGTGCCACTCACCCCCCAGGGACTTTACATTCACTCAGGGAGGGGAGCAAGGGGCAGGTCTGGGGGGAGCTGGGACCCATGGCAGCCTAACCCCCTGCAGATCTCTGTGCACCCCCTCTCTGGGCTTTGGAGGGGGGTCCCTGGCCGGGCTGCTCGCGGAGAATGCTCCCTGCTGGACCCCAGGCTCAGGGAAAGGAAGAGTCAGGGAAATGAAGGCGATATAAGACTGCCGGGCTAAGAGCTCAGCGCCCCCGGCTGCCACCCGGTGGACACACGCGGTACTGCACCTGCACGGTCCAACAAAAAAAAAAAAAATCGAACCAGATTCTATTAACTGTGTGTGTGCCTGCTGGGTGTCCTGGAGCACAAGGGGTTAATGCAAACATATATATTAATAATAATAATAATACAGGATTTGTAACCAGGGCAACTCTGAAATACTTGATCCATTTGTTTTTTTTTAATGTATCATTCATTTTTATTTATTATTAAAACTATTAGTTTGGCTTTTTTTTGGTTACAATGTTTAACACAAAATTGTGACATTTTGAAAGCTATTAATTAATCACACATTATGAAAATCATGCGGAATCTAGAAATTCCAAATACGCCCACGCATCTCTGACATTATGGGGGGGGGGAAGGATTTCTGACAGTCTAGTAAAATTGGACTGCAACACCCATCACGCCTAGCCAGGTATACAATATTGAGCGGAAAAAGGTTGAATTTTTTTTTTTGTTATGGGTAAATACTGCTGTTTTACCACCAGAGCCTTGAGAAATCCCAAAGCGCCAGGTTTTCACAGATTGCAAAACTTTACTCCTGACCCCTGACGTTTATCGCTTTCTTGCGCCGATCTCCGTCAATACATCCCTTTATGTTTCCTAACGAAAACAAGTCTGCTTCTTAGAATTTTCTGTCTGGCTCCTAAATTCTAGTCGCACAAAAAACAGTCATTTTTCAAACCAATCTGAATAAGAGACCTCTGAGGTTTCGCAAAGGCGTATGTAACTTACGTCGGTTCAACTAAAGACCCCACGCTAAGTTGCTGCGATATCTACTTATTATTATTAAAAAAAAAAAGAAAACTGCAAAAGAACAGTTTTTAGTAAAAATATTAGAATGTAGCAGCGAGGAGAAGCACCGTTTATGGGAGATTTATGCTCGGAAATGAGTGACAGTGATTGACACGGGGCTTGACGCGGCCATATGTCAAACATCCCCTCCCCTAACCCTGAAAACATAGCACACCCGGGGTCGTGATCCAACACGCTTACTACAAATAAAGGGGAATTCTGCTAATGTACAGTACCTATAGAAAAAAAAATAAAAGATTGTTTCTCATCCCTCCGGTGCTACAAGGGGTTAAATCTATAACCTTAAAGGAAACAGATCGGACTCCTGCTGTAACGACTCAACGTCGTTGGTCTCGTCTTAGATTCAGGAGCCGTATGCCTGTCCCATGCATGTTTAAAGCCCCTCGCTGTATTAGCTTCTACCACTTCTGCCGGGAGGCTGTTCCACTTATCCACCACCCTCTCAATAAAGTAAAATATAGTCATTTTGTATACAATTTAAAAGGTATATTGTCACGTTTCGGAATGGTGCCTTTCGGATCTGCCCCTCTCACCCACCCCAATGCAGGGCATCCTTTATAGTGTATGCAGGGAGCAGGGCAAGACACACGTAAACATTCCTCATGGGCATGTTAACAACGGTGTACAGAGCCCTGCACTTATACACAGCTTAACACTGCATTAAGGTACAGGTATATCTGTATATATATGTATATGTTAAGCGCAGAGTCCTCGTGAGTCTCATTCATGGGTCGCTGTCCACGTATCTCAGCAGACAGACCGGTGATTATCCGTCTGCACCGAGGAAGGTGTATAACGCTCCGTGCTGACCGCCGGCCGGCACACTCAACCATTAATGAGATTTATTTTAAGATTACCCAGGGTTTGACTCGGAGTCTTGGGATTTTTGCCCTGATCTCTGGGTAAAGGGGGCAGATTCCCAGGGTCACACAGTCTGGATCTGATGATATCCAACCCTCCCAATTGGTAAGCTTTCGCTCTCTCACTATGTTATGGTGGATATCCCTGCTTGAATGCAGGTGACTCAATTAAGTGCTTCCTTATAAAGTCCGGTATTAGAGCCATTCGGTCAACGCATTTTGCGAGTCCCTACGTAGAAGCCCTACAATGGGCCATTCAAAGGGTTAATATTTCAAGAGTCATTGAGAAATACAACTCCCATCACTCTGGCTCACTGAGACGACTGGAAATCCAAAGTCACCATTGTCAATCACAGCTCTTACATGCCATTGTCTTGGTTGCATCTGAAGAAATGAACGCTTATCTGTCCCGTAATCAATAATCAGGAATCGGCCGATCACTATCGAGAAATTAACCCCCGAAACACCCAACAGGGCTATCTAACGAAACAGAACATTCAGTTACTATATGAGATGGAGTACCGTGGAAGGATTTGGGTTTATATCAGAACATTATTACGCTGGGGTTTTTAGACGTCATATTACATAACTCACACGAGCGGGGAGGAAAAACGTAATTAAGAGCAGATACACCGAATTCATCCCGTGCCGGGACCGTACAAAACCACATACCCCGCAGGGGTAATCTGGGCAGTAAATGTCATCTCCTATAACAATGCCTAGATTTCCATCACGCAAAGAGTTAAAAGCAGCAATTGCACCTGCAACCCCCACGTCTCCGACCCCATGCA
>VKOC01013938.1:0-17765 GCA_009364415.1 Spea multiplicata
GTTTGGTGTCGCTGGATGCCTCCTGATCGAGGCATTCCAGCGACACCATGATCGTTGATTGCCTCCTAAACGCTTTTAAAACGGGCGTCCGCCGCCATACAAAGTATGGCGGATGTTGACGCCCCGGGGAGGGGCCAGAGATGGCTTTCTGCACCCGTTTAAAGTCCTGGCACGTCAATTGTCGTAAACCACATGTTTTTCCGTGGCGTGCCAGGACCGGCAATTGTCATCAAGGGGTTAAATAGAGCTCCCATGCTCTATTTAAACAACACATGCTTTGGGGAGACATCTCCCAGTCTTCAGTCTCCCATATTTTTTCTCCCAGCATGCTTTACACAATGCAAACTTTACTTAAGGGAATTCGTGTTTACAATCGTTTTCTAAAAAAAGTAGTGCTATAAATAGAGCCGTTTTCCACCAGTGAAACAATCGCATTTACAGCTTACCAATCATTTATGGAATGATGGAGAGACGTGGCTTGACTGCATGTCCCGGCACGCAGGATTCAATTTAAGAGCACACTTGGTACACCAAAAAAAAACAAACCTCTCATGGAATGCGGTGTGTGTCGCAGGTCACGAAAGCGCCCACTTAATGGTTATTTTTACCATAAAGAAATCTTTATTAAAGGCAGCACAGGCTGCAACATGAAGCTGGCTGGAATATTAAGGAATGTGCATAATCAAAAGCCAAAAAAGGATAATCACAAGAGAATTCTCATACGGTGCTGTGAAAAACTATTTGTCCCTTTCCCGATTTCTTTTATTTTTGCATATTTGTCCCGGTAAATATTTCAGATCATCAAACTTATTTTAATATAACACAAGAACGACCCGTGTAAACACAAAATGCAGTTTTTAAAATGATGCATAGAAGGAAAAAAAGCTATCCAACCCTAGCTGGCCCTCTTAGTTACCAAATCAACCAATTAACCAAACTGAATTGGTAATTGTGTTTCACTAGACACACCCAGGCATGTCTACTGCCAGCCCAGTTCAATCTAAACAGCAATTAAATAGAACCTGTCTTGCAAAGTAAAGGTCTCATAAAGCAGCAGATGATGCTGCTGCCATCTAAAGAAATTCAAGAGCAGATGAGATGCAAAGTCATTGACAACTTTTATTCTGGAAAGGGTTCCATAGCCATTTTTGAAACACTGGGACTCCAGCCAACCACAGTGAGAACCATGATCTACAAATGGAGAAATCGTGGAACAGTGATGAACCTTGCCAGGAGTGGCCAGCCTATAAAAATTTCTCTACGAGCAGATCAACAACTCATCCAGGAGGTCTCAGTCCCAGACTAACACGTAAAGGACTGCAGGCCTCACTTGCCTCAGTTAAGGTCAGTATTCACGATACCACAATAAGAAAGACACTGTGCATCAATGGCAGAGTTGCAAGACGAAAACTGCTGCCGACGAAAGAGAATACAAAGGACCGTTTTACATTTGCCAAAAAACATCTTGGGATAATATTCTGATGAGTCAAAAGTGGAACATGTTGGAAGACATGGGTCCTGTTACATCTGGTGTAAAGCTAACACAGCACTTCTCAGTAAGAACATCATACCAACAGTCAAACATGGTGGTGGTTGGGTGATGGTCTGGGGCTACTTCAAGTCCCAGGAAATTTGCCATAATTGAAGGAACCATCAATTCTGCTACCTGCTAGAAAATCCTGAAGGAAAATGTTCATCCCCCAGTTCGTGATCTAAACCTCAAGTGCAGTTGTGGCCCCAAGATTGGTCCAACCAGTTATTAGGTTGCATGGGTGCAAAATTACTTCTTCACATGGGTGTATAGGTTTTGATTAACTCTTTCCTTTCAATAAATGAAATAATTTTAAAGCTGCATTTTGTGTTTACTCACATTGTCTTTACAAATACTTTTGCACTATTGCTCTGTTATATATATATATATATATATATATATATATATATATTGCAAAATATATACCCCCCTGCACATCTACCATCTACCACAATCTTGCTAATCAACACAACACATCCTATAAGAATGTCTTTACACTTGAAATATTGTATTTATGTTGTCCAGGGCTTTCACTTATATACTTTGGGTTCCAGCCAACAATATGTCTGCTGTATGCCAGTAAAACGTTAATTTGCTTAAGCACTTATTTGTTTTATTTTGGCAAGATGTAAAATTTCCTGCTTCTTACTATGCTACTGTGCCACTACTGTCAAGTACTGGTTCCAAACTTTTCTTCGAGAAGTCACATTACTGAGTAGTTTGCCAGAACTGCTACAGTCTCTACAATGTAGGCCTCTTTACATTCTACATAGCCAAACGATTGGTTTACATACCTCCACCAGCTCCTGAGGATCCCGGACTATTTCCATATATGCCCCCACCTCCTCCAGAGCCCGCACCACTGCCTCCACCATATCCATCGGAGAAATTTGGCATGAGTTTCTGGCGTTTCCTTATAACTTCTTCCTTATCTATTGAAGGCATCCGTGTTAGAACAGTACAATGCATATTTAAAGGGATTTAAGTGTTTACATGTTGCATAAACATATACCTTAGGCGTGAAGAGGTGTCTGAGAATTCACTTTGTGCACACATTACGCATTAACTGTCATCTGGTTTATGTGCTATAGTGTAACACTGAGGACAAGTGTGATGTTGTTCTAGATGATGTTCTACTGTTCTATTGTTTTGACATTTTCTGCTAACCTTGCTCCCCATTGTAGCGTATCATGTAAGATTTAGGAATTGCGGGTACTTGCTGATACTTTATTCACATATTTTAGTTGATATTTATGCTGCCATACATCATTTTTTGGAAGCTGCCACTGTTATCAAATAATCAGTAAACAGTAATATTAAAGGCATATGGTAGTAATTTTCCCCAAAAAAGCCCCCAAAAACTGGCAGACCAGATAGGCCAAATGGTTCTTGTCCTCCATGTTTCTATCTCATGACTGCAGTCTCACTAGCCAGCTATGGTGGAGAATGACAATTCGGTATTCAGAATACTAGGCCATGCTTTACCATAGATACCAACACCTGATAAGTTAATGAAAACAGGAATAAGGGGCCTTTCAGTTTCTTACCTTTAATTTCTGGATAGTAAAGAAATGGTTTGGGTTCACTAGTTTCAAAATCAGATTTCCTCCGAAGCTGAACAAACACAGATGCTGACTTTGTAATGTTTACATCTCGGTACTTTGGGGTTTTGAAGACGATAGCAAACTTCAATAAGAAATCAAACATAGGGAAAATTATTTTACAGAAACTGTGTTTTTCCCATCAAAAATATATATGTATTTTTTCCAGAAACAGATTTTAACATGCAAACTTCTTCAAAGTCCACTTTTTAGAAGGGTCAAGGAATTGGGCTCAATTGTAATTAGGGGGTGTTCTGCCAAGGAGGCAGGAACAGTATAGGGCCACGTAGGTTACATAAACCCATAGTTAAAAGTGAGTCTGCTCACAGCCTGAGGGAAAGCTGCGGTTGAGATAAGGGGTGTGTGAGGGAAGGAGGGTAAGGGATAAAGTATGCATGTATGTACGTTAAAGTAAGAGTGTGTACGTGTTTGTGTGTGAGCATGATTGTGTATGTGTAAATATGTGAGCATGGATGTGATTGTGAGCATGGATGTGTATGTGTAAATATGTGAGTATGGATGTGTATGGGTAAATGTGTCAGCACAGATGTGTATGTGTAAGTGAGCATGAATGTGTATGTGTGTGCATGGATGTATATGTGTATATGGGCATTTATGTGTAAATGTTGGTGTGTGAGTATGGATGTGCATGTGTGTGTGAGTGTGTATGTGTAAATGTGTAAGCATGGATGTGTATGTGTGTGAGCATGAATATGTGTGTGTGTGTGTGTGAGCACGAATGTGTATGTGTAAGTGAGCATGAATGTGTAAGCGTGTATGTTAGTGAGTATGTATTGGCATGAGTGTGTAAGTCTGAAAATGTAAGCATGTGTGTAAAGATGTGTGCCAGTGTGTATGTGAGTTACCGGGGGAGGGGCAAGGGGCCGATGGGGGGTTGCCAAATACAGGATCCACCCTGGGTGCCAAATATTCTAGGTATGCCCCTGACTCCATAGATACATAAATTAAAAGCATTCTGTAGTGCCACTTTAGCATGTGCTTTACCGGCCAGCTCACCTGGTGCTTTACCGGCTCATTCATGAAAATGTACACAATAAAATGCATGTGTCATTGGTAGCGATATACAGTTTTCATGTAATTCAAAAACAAAATGAATTAATCTTCATTTGGATTATTTCTTAAACGTATCCCACACAAGTGATTTAGATGCAATTGGAAGAGTTCCACATGGTAGCTCCACAAAGATGGCACGGCTCTGTATCCGTCAGCTCCTCCCGCAGATTATGGTGTTGGAGAAACGTAAGAGCAGTCTCTTTGTTTAATATTATGTTGCAGTAGAAATATTTGGTCAACATCGTTTTGGGGTCACTCGACACAGTAACTAATAATAGCTTTGTACTGAAAACCGGTACCTCACATGCTACAGTGGCACACATTCTGGTATGTTTTCAAAAATTTTAAATAAATATAATTTTTGCAATATATTAGTCTTGTTTTCAATTTCTGAAATGATTTTTATTAAATGTCTTAATATAAAACACTATAAAACGTGCAATCAACGGGCATTTATCTTTTCATCTTGCCATATAAGCCCTACAAGCCTTTATATCAGCCAACACAGTTCATTGTTCTGATATAAGTACACTTGGTTTATCTGTAAAAACTGAGCATGGCACAATGTTTGAAAATGGGCACCACTCTAGTCCTGACACAGCATCTCCGCCTATCCAGAAGCTCCATATCAGAGGGCTAGACACAGGCATCCATAGTTTAATGCCTCATTACAAGCAAGATTTTTGACTTCCCATTGAGCCGAGAGCCCAGTTGTCCAATGCCAACCACTGGACCTGCCATCCTTGGCCTAGCCACCTTTGGCAGAATATCTTGCTGACTATAGCAACAAATAAACATCCCATTTATATAATAAATAATGTGACTGGAAACCTCTGTATGCGTTTGAGAGGGCAGACTGGATTTTTTTTAATTTACAGAAAGTAAGAAGTTTGTAAATCTAGATTTGTTTAAAACAGTTCATTGCATTCTAATGTTTCATTAAAACTAAAAGTTGCGGGCAGTCTATATAACTAGCCACGTATAAATAATAATTTTAATGCTAAAAGTGGCGCAGTCAGTTAAATTATTCCATTGGTTGCTGGAGTAATTGTGACACTTTTACCACTTTTACAATGAATTACACTTTGTGCATAATCCCCAAGCAAGAGAGTCATCTGTCCTCAGACATCGCACAGTTCTATATGCAGCCCATCAGTACCTACCTGCCTGTGAACATCCGTGGGTGAGAAATCACCAAATCCTTCCCACAAACCCCCCTTCTCATCCTCTTCATAAAAACGTATCTGAATATCATCTGAAAAAAATAATAGTGTCTGTTTAGCTTCCACACTTTTTATGCTCCATTGAAGAAAGAATTACTGTTATCAGGGTAAATTACCGTATTTGTTCAATTATAAGACAAGTGTTTTTCAGAAAAAAAAAATCATCTGAAAAAAATGATGTCGTCTTGTATTCAGACCTCCTGGGAGGGTCGTCTAATAATGGAGTAAATATGGTAATTGAAAGCATTATTATAAGACTCCTGCTGCTGTAGTCTGTACAAGACTCAGAACTTTACTCCAAACAACCTAATTTATCTGGTTTTACTTAAAGGGTCAGTCTAAGTACTTTGATTGCATTTTTCCAACTGTATAAAGAAAAAAAAAAGCTAAATCTGTTTACAGATACAAGGAGAAGCTGCAACACATAGCCCCTCTGTGGTCTGACTTTTGTGCCAGTCCCTTGGAACTCTTGCACGAACTGGCACTGGTGCTGGCAAGCAGTGAGTATACTACACATGTGAAGTGGCATCAAGATTTGAACCCATCTCCTGTAAGCCAAAGAGCTGGGGTAGGCAGAGCAAGAGGTCCTTTTATTTGAAAAGTGGAGAAAACAATTATTTAAAGGGAAACTTGGCTCTTATAAGAGCATATGAAGTTTTTGGCTACCCTTTTTAATGCCCTTGCCAGTAAAGAGTAATGTAATGATTCATCTCATTCTATGTACCTTTCTGAACTTTATCACAAAGAAGGTAGACTTCTTCTCCTCCTGTCACACAGCCGGCAGTCCGATCCATTCGTACAATCTTTAGATTGGAGGCATTTGGTGCTTCTGTGATTGGAAAACACTAAGGACATTAAAATAACACTCACGCTTCCAGCTTTTGTGCTGTTTCTCAGATTAAATGCTGAAGCCAACGACCAAAAGGTTCACATATAATTATGAATTTGTTGAAAACTTTATAAAATGGCCTCATATACAGACAGAAGTTTAGACGCAGTCTTATACTGAGACCTATATAAAAATACGGGTACATGTTCACATAAAAAATACATTCAAATCTAAACGCTCATAGAGTCTCTAACCATGTAACACAAGTCACTTTTTGGAGATCTTGTGATCTGATCAATGAAAACACTATAAAAACATTTTTGAAACATTAATATCATTTTTAAACATTTCTAAACACAAGCAAACTAACACATACATATATTATCACACCACACTTACTGCTGTCATAGATGGGTACAGATATGACAGGGTCTAGGCGCCTGGTGAAGCTGCCATTACTATCTGGGAGGAAGGCTGTGAACATAAGCCGTACCACGCTGAGGTCAATGTCCTTTGACTGCTGGTAGGCCGCCTCGTGAATCAGCTCTCTCTCTCGATCTACAAAGCAAAACAAAGCAAAATCTACGTAAGCCACAATACAGCATACACTATTAGCCATCTGTTTAATAGTCACTATATATATGTGTTTGTCAGATGGGCAAAGGGTTACCTACAATCCTGAACAACTTTAGAAAACAGGTAAGTTAAATAAGGACTAAAGAGGAAATGTGAGTTTTTCTTCCAGGAGCATGTTGTTTCTTACGGCTTGTCACTAACCAGTTAAAGGCCGGTCTCCTGAATACACATAGTTGAGCTCAGGGTGCACCAGTACTTCTCCATTATACCCCTTTTTAAAAGCATCCAACATGCGTGTCTCCAAAATCTCGTTCACTTTCTTTTTTGTGACATGAAGTATCCCCAAGTTGGCAAACCTACCAGGCAAAAACAAAACAAAACGATTAATAAAATATATAAATAATAAAAAGCCTGAATATAAGTACGACCCTAATACGGAAAAAAGTTTTACTAGTAAATGTTAATTCATGTAAACTATTTCTTCAGTAGCGGGGGTTGCCTGCGTCTATCGAGCAGACGTTCGCCGGCTGTCAGAGAAGGGAATTCTCCTCTATGGCAGCCGGGGAAGGTATGCGCGATGTGGGTAGACAACCTCCGCTGCTGCCCGCGCTTTCGCTGGTGCTCTGTGATAGAAGCCCCGGTGGAAGTGCCAGCAGCAGCTGAGGTTACCAGACAGGAGGATGCAGGTCCCCAGCAGCGCTGCGGGGGATATGGATCTTAGTCTCATATTGAGACCTCTATTTGAAGTCTGATTAGAAGACGACCTCGATTATAAGACTAGGGGTATTTTTCAGAGCATTTGCTCTGATAAAAACCTTGTCATAGTCGAGCAAATACGGTATATCTATACACATATGTTATTTATGGATATCCTCACAAGTAGCACAAAAGCTACTTATAGCCCTCTCTGTTTCTATTCTAGCACAAATAACTATTCTAAACAAAAAGAATTATAATAGTAAACTCAAACTGTATCAAGATTAAAAAAAAACATGTTTAAAATATAGCCCTCATAAAATGCTACTTTTTCAATACATTTTTATAGCAGCTCTAAACATTATACATTATTAATCATAGGTAGCTTTAACTTACACAAAAACAAAACACATGATATTTCTGTTACTAGGGTTGCTATTTTGTCTACAGGATAGCATTGTTAATTAATGTAAACTCTACATATGTGAACCAAGAGGTCCATGACACATATGCCAGGTGTACATCGGAGATGGTCACGACAGCAGGGGTACATGGTCCGGCAGGGTACACATGACAAGGTGTATGGATGAATCCACTGTTACCCAATTGACTCTTATGGATAGGTTAACAGAGATAAAGGAGGTGAAAAATACAAAACAGGAAGGAAATGAGCAGAGCGACTACCTTCAGACTGTGGTTTGGAAGATAATGCAAAACGCAAGAAAATAACATTTTCACAGTTACAGCTGCTGTTATTGGGTGTGTTACAGTGAAGACCTTTGCACTCTATGTGGTTTTGTCTGCTTAGTTAATAGAATGTAATCAAAGTTCTTCAGTATTACAGTATCACATGCAAAGACTGAATACGACAATTTAGATTGTAAACTCATGAGCGAGGCCCTCAAAAGCCCACCATTCCTTCTAGGAACTTTGTATAAAAGTACATAACGCTAGATGGCAAGCTTACGGGGAGGGTTCTCAACCCCTGATGTGTCTGTATATATTAATGTATATTTGTTATAACAGCGCTGCATGATTTGTTGGTGCTAAATAAATAAAAGATAATAATATTTAGCACAACATAACTGCCATTACCATGATAACCTCTAAAAATGTAAATTACATTTTAGAATTATTATAATCTCTAAAAATGTTCCAACCCCAAATTACACTAGTTATCCTAGGACAGTGATGCTGTGCAAGAGTTTCTTAAAAGAAACAGCTGTATAGCAGCATATAGCCTAACCATGAGTTATCTAGTTACAACATTCCTAGAAAAATCTGAATGGAATGCCATACATGTGAAACGTGCCTCGATCAGAAAAGCCTCTTTACTGGGGATCTTTCCTTATTCTATATTCTTTTTTGTTAACCGGTAGAAGACATATACTCACCCAACAATTGAATCTTTTGGCCCCACTTTAACAGAACAGATCCCATCCTCGCAGTGTTTACCCACTAGACTGTGGGCATGTAAACGGACGTCTTTGCTATTGGTGACCAGCTGGACAATAATCTTGGCATCACCGATATAATTATTTATCTGTGAAAGAAGTAAAACAAAATAGTTATGATAATTAACTCTATATTTTAAGGTAATTGGCAAGCAAGCAGCTTGATAACTGTAGATAGACTAAAACAAAGCTAAGCAAATCAAACCACAAATTGAATCAGAGCCACCCTTTCTACCTAGCCTCATCAGACTCATGTTCATGTATCAAAAAAAGAAAAAGTCCTGTCCCAATGCCAATGTATGCCCTCTTCCCCCAAAATTCACAAAACTGCACAGCGTGTTTGATAAAATAACACTGCAATGAATTCTTCTGCTCCCTTGTTGGCTGTTGTTGGTGGCACACAGCTTCCCATGTAGCCATGTCCTCAGCCTGTCTTCAGCACAAGTGGTTGATCCCTGTTTTCAGCTGAAACATCTCCTGCTTACCAAAGCACACAATCTCACAGCCAGCTCCATTACTGCAAGGTGGTCTAGCAAAACCCCCTGTGCTCATGAATGGAGATCCCATTGATTTTAAGGTACTTTAACATGCATTTTTCATCTGTGTGCTGTGTTGGACTCTCCTTATAACAAGAGAGTCCAACGCAGGGTCCTTATATTTAGGGGCAAAAGGGGTCCGTGTAGTAAATGTCTACTTAGCTCCGAATGGAGAGCATCAAAGCAGAGAACTCTACTGTACACATACTGTACTGTAGCAAAATTTGTGCTGCTTCACAGAGGAACCGTAGCCAGACTGACAGATTCCAATTATAGCTCGCTTAAGCAGTGTTTGCTGGTAATACATGCATCTGGAAATCTGCCAAGCCTAGGCTGTTTCCTTCTACCGGAAATTACACCAACCAGCATCTAGCCTACCTTTCTGCGGAATTCCCCAAATTAAAATGCAAACAATTCCAAAGTAAACCATATAACTGAAAATTTCTATGCAACCTGCCACAAATTTCAAGCTTCTCCTAAAATGTTTGATGATTGTGTGGTCGATATTATTATTATTATTTGGAATATTATCCATGTTCTAACTTACATAGGAATAACCAATCTGTTGCTGTTATGATGCAAAGTGTCTTACGATTTTATTGCAAGCCTGAGTTACTAGACATCTGTATTACTCAAAAAATAATGTTTCTGTGATCGTGAAGTAACGGTTTGCCACCTATGCCTTTTCTCATTTTTTTTAAAAAAAAGTATAACCGGTGAGGACTTGCCTTGTTTACAACCTAGTCTTTCATATGGTGTTTTTTAAACCGGCTCAACCAGGGTCAGACTGGGGGTAACGAGGCGCCCGGGCCTAATTTAAATGGCTGTCAGCCTCCTAATGACCGTATGTGCGCAGACGGCTGGATATGCGAGGCCGCATATTAACGTTTTTTCTTGTTTGCTCACGTAGAATGGCGCTGGACTATCCAGTTAAGTTGTCGGCATACCACATCTGCTGCTTCCAGTGTACGCGGCACTGCACTCAAATGTAGAAAGCTTGTATGTCCAGCAGGCTCTATGGCAGTGAGTCATTAATTTGTAAGTTTACAATTATATATATATATACATAATATATACATTATATTACTATATATATATATATATAAAAAGTTGTGCATTTAAAAACAAAAAATAGCTTGGGCAAGAACAACCTATGCAAGAGCAGCTCAACCTTATTTCTCACTTACAGAGAAACTATATAAGTCTGACGAGAACGACCTGTACCCCGACTGGGTACACCCGCCGAACGTTGCTTCCTCCGCCCCATGGCCACCAGCGATTAACCCCTTCACTGCCAGACAGAACCAGCGTTGCAGAGAAAAGGGGCTGCCTTAGCACTGTGGTTAGCCGAAGCTGAGCTACACAGTGGGGTTTTTGTCCCGAAAACGACAGGAAGTGATCATAGCAGATCATAGCAGGAACCTCAGCGGCACCGTAGTATACGGAAGTATAGCAATACAGCGCTCTACCGCCCTGATAAGGTCAGCACAGAGGCTTACCTCAAACACAAGACAGGACTCGTAGTGAGGTAAAACAGGAACTCTGTATTTGGGAAACGCACGGGCTTATATACAGGTTAGGTGAGAAACAAACCATAAATCATGTCCACATCTTCCTGCCCTGCCCAGACAGTCCAGTGCCACACTTAGGCCACTGAGCCCCGCAATGTACAGCTTTAAACTGTCGTTTTTGGGGTGATCCCGAAGGGGCAGTGGCGACCCCGAGCAGCAGCCGTTCAAACTTTCCCCGGGACAGACCGCAAGATAGCCGGCTAACCCCCGCTCTCCTGAAAGTCCCGTTGGCCGGGAATCTACAGGCAGCTCGCTCCCCTCACGACCCCTGGCCCGTACCCTCACCACCCGTGGGGTATCTCCATACAATAGTGCTGTGGTCAGGCCGATGTGTCCGGGCTACAAGAGGTAAAAGTCTGTGGGCAGGACATGTGGCACATGGACAGGGTAACACACTAGGGGAGAATAAAAGCATACCAATAATAACACGTATACTGGGACATACAGAATTCAGACAATAACTACCACAGAAGGCACCGATTTACCCAGGGCTGTCACAAGAAGGAATACACTTTTAACAGCAACATCAACCTGAAATGAGACATAAGTTTCCTCTATGCAGAAGACCAAATATCTGGCCTCATTGAGTGAGGTTTAGTTAGCATATCTCTCTAAGCTTAGTTACAGTAGGACTCAACAAATCCCTGGTTGCTATGGTGACTCAAAATCACTGCCTGGCGTCTGGGAGGTATGCCTGGCTGCAACTCGTCACCCTTGGCTTTCGGGCTACCTGGCTGCTCTCAAAATTGTATAACTTTACTTAGAACATGAAGAACATATTAGCAGGTGCAACAGGAGCATAGAGAGGATTGCTGTATTACTAATCCCTTCTCAGGTCTGTCTGCACAGTATGTAAGCTGTCTACTGCTGTCTCTTAGGGCCATGTAACGTGGGCGCCTGGGTGCACTTCAATTGTAAAGTTATACAATGCCAAGTACAACATTGCATTGAAACCTTTCCTGTATGTCTCAGTCGGGCTGAGAGCAGCCAACGGGCAGCAGCCAAGACATCGGAGCATCAAGCACCAGGAGTAGGAAAGGGCATCTCAGATTCGACATGAATGCCAGTTTGTTAACCCATTGTGTGCTGAGCAGATTAAAATCTGATTTTATTGGCACTGTGGCGCCATGGAAGATTCACTTCTGTGTGATCTGAGTCGCTTGCTGGCATTTATCATGTCTATGGCTCATATTGGAGATGCTTGTATAAAGATTAATGCTGCAGTCAGTGTACTCAGTAGTGATAATCTGGGGTGTACCTAGATAATCTTGCACCCTTGACGGATCTTGCGTGTGCCAACCCCCCACTATAATATGTGAAGACACCCACAAAATAAGTAATGTTGGCAAGAATATTTATTGCACAAATTTGTAACCTCTATGTCAATTGGAAAGAAACTAGAAACCTGAAAAAAAATTATTAACTAAAATAAATTAAGTACAGCATAACTCCTATCACTATATACTGAGCCAGACATTGACGGTGGTACAACATAACTGCTATCATTATATACAGAACCAGACATTTATGATGGTACAGCATAACTCCTACCACTATACACTGAACAAGACATTCATAGTGTCACAGCATAACTGCTATCATTATTTACTAAGCCAGGGGTGGATTCCGAAAAAAGGACTTGTATATGCCAATATATTTAACCTTTTAAATACTGCCCCCAAATATTCTGTTTGGCTCAGGGGAGAATAGATCACGTGTCATTATTAATTTATAATGAATGTAATCACACACACACACAATATTTAACTGTACAAGGAGTACAAGTATATTAATACATAACATATTGCTGATGGATAACTGTAAAATATATATTAATACATAACATATTGCTGATGGATATTATATTTTTAAAAGACATAATATTTATTTTCTTTATAAACAAATCACTGTTTGTTTTAAATTCTTCCCCCTTATATCAGTTAGTGGTTAAACCTTAAATAAATGACAATAAAAACATGAATGGGGTAAAGAACTGGATCCTTCATTTTCTGGCTGGCTCCTAGATCCAAACCAAATTTGTCAACCCCTAAGGTAGAGCATTGGCATGGCAGGTAAGCATGTAATCTGTGGCCCAAACATAGCATAAAGTATCATGCTTATTTAATGTATGCATTTGCATGTATTGACTTGATTGCTGATGATTGTTCTTCTTTGTAAAATATTGCTTAAATTCACATCATTCCAGCTTTGGATTTAGACACAATATATCCCTGTTTAAAACTTACTAGCTTACTGTATGGTAAATGCCAAATGAGGAGTACCGCAAATACTTTTTGCTCACTGGTGCCACTTCATCAAACTAATTAAACTTGCATAAGCAGTTCACCTAATTATACACGAGCCACCAGAAGCGCAAGAGACCTATAAGCAAGGAGTCCATAACTAGACTGACCTTTTACAACAGTATACACAAAAACACACGGGTAGAGTTTTCAGGAAGACTGAAATGTTCACCCCCTGATATTATTATTGAGCTTTAAAGGTTTTTGGTCAACTTGACCTCACTCATATTTATATATTTTTGTGAAGATTCCTCAGGCTGTCTAAGAATTGGGCATGTCTACTCACTAACATGAGAGTACATACAAACAAACATGGGAGTTTGCAGCAACCAACATGCACAGGTTAGGCGGAAGTCCATCTTGCAGATCCACAAAAGTTCATTTGCATTTGCACTCTACTTACATAGGCTCGACCGAATGAATAATGAAATAACATTGGAGGGTACAGAGCCCATCCATACCCCCTATCTCATTTCCCCTGCTCAATGGGATGGGGTAACATATGTAAGAATACCATACGGGAGAAACTGAAGTCATCTTGTACCAATCACTGTACTTAAGTAACTTAGTGGCCAAAGTGAGTAACATTTTATACAAAACCAAAATAGATAGCATAGCAGCTAGCTAGAAAGTAGCCAGGTTCAGCTCAGCTTAAACGGCATGTTAATTTAGTCTAGGCCCAAAGCTTTGAGAAGTTTAGTACGAAATATATTTAAGTATATATAAGTAGTTGTTCTGAACTTTTAGATTTGGGTATACCACCTGGTAGCTCATTTGTGTCAAGTCCAGCTCCTAGGAAAGGTCCCCTCTAAAGGGATCAACCTGGAAAATTATCTTCTACAATATTGTGTGCAAACCAAGAATAAGTGTTCTCCGAAATGCATAGTGTTGTATTCTAAAAAAACAAACTATTTTCATTACTTACTAGCTTTGAGTAAGGCATGTTTAGGCGAATATGAATCCATTTATTGGACGACCGTAGCAAAAGAGTTAAATAAGCTTTCTAAGCAATGTTTTACTTACATACATGTGACTGCCTGGTGCTACGTCTGTTGAGAAGAGTGAGACAGCTACTGGGCATATTCAAGCGTACATAGATAAACTTTATGTAAAGGCACCCAGTCAGCTGTCTGATTTTCTCTGATAAGTAAAGAATCTCTGCACTGGTGGGAAACTGATTATATATATATATATATAACGCTGATATGCATTAAAAATACAAAAACACATTTGGGGAACCAGACATTTCCTCTAAGCAAAGAAATCTATACGCATCTGCAATTGTATTCTTTCCTGCAAAGTTTTGAACTCATAAAAAGGAACAGAAAGTTATTTTTCAGCTGCAATGGCAAAAACCTTTTGGTTTATCAGTGTCCTCTACGTGTCACAGCCTAGAATTAAGCTTTCCCTACAAAAATCTCGATTAGGAAAAAGTAACAGTAATTAAGGGGGTTATGGGCAAAGAGAGATACTGGGACAAGATGGCGGTATCACTAAAAACATTAAGGGTTGTTAGACATCTTTTAATAGATGTGATATTCATCTGACCAAGTGAAACAAGATTTTTATTAGTCTTATTAGTCTTTGTCAGGAGATACTGTTAACTATCAGGATGTTTCTTGAGCATAGCATTTCATTTTAAATGCAACCTGGTTTGTAAATAAAATAAATCTGTGTTCTCGGGTATATTCTTTCACTTATGTATGTATGTATGTATGTATATATATATATATATATATATATATACACCCTTAAAGAATTCACATGTTCATGTGTGAATGTTTACAGCAATTTTCGAGTATTGCTCAACTAGATTAACAAATCACTCTGAATTAGTGCAAGTTCTTATGATCCTCATAAAAAAAAAAAAAAAAAAATTGCATATTGCGGGTCAGAACTAGTTCTTGTGTAGAAATTAGGCATTCTTGATTTACAGGATAGGTACTGCCAGCCTCACTGAATTGGCATCAAAGGGAAGTATGAGAGACCAAACACACCAACCTTTGCAGATACAAAAGTCAGTACGAAACGTAGAACACTTTTAAACCAGTGGTCTCACTCTTACTCACACTCTCTGTGTGAATCCAAGGAGCAGAACCTAGTCAGCGGAATGGTGGTAGACAGATGGATCAGGCCTGCAGGGTCTGTGGAGGAAGGTTACCTTCTGCTTTTCTTGGATGTCCGGCTGAGACGAAGAAAACAGGCCAGATGGAAGAATAAGCCGGAAAGACCACGGGAGATCTCGAAAGATAGATACAGCGGCACAGGTGGGTGGCGAAATACAGACAGCAACCAATAGGGAGCTTACTGGTCTTCTGCTGTCACAGACACAGAGTGGTGAAAACTGGATGCAGGGAATCTGGACCGTAGTCTTATAGGCAGACATCTATTAGACGTCCTCGAATATAATACTTTTTACAGTATTTTCTTTGAAAAAAATGTGTCTTATATTCACGCAAATACGGTAGATCTATAAAGGGAAGAGCAAAGTTACCCTAAGGGTCTTAATCCCATATAGATTCTATGAGCAGTAGTAAAAAAAGAGGGAGTTGCCATTACCCACATTTAATTTTTATATATAATATTATCACATGGATGAGATTTGATAGTGAGTTTATTAAAATGAGTGCACTATTAAACTGAAATCGGGGAATTGCCAGTACCGCAAAACAGTAGCTAGACCTTCTTGAATGGTTACAGAATTGGCAGTGGCCCAGCTGTACAACATTATTGTTAACGCCATTATTGTAAAATTAAAGCCATACGATGGGAAATTCCGGCATCTACATATACACAACTACCACCGATACCAGAGTGTTTCTAAATGTAAGTATGGTTAACTTAATTAACACCAAATTTCACAATACTTTCACAATACTTCTCCTTAAACTACCGGTAAGAGGAGAAAGTATTATTAGCCTTCTAAAATTGTTATACTATAATTGTATACAAGAAGCAATTGCTGAGAAAAATACAATATTTAATCACAAATTCTACGGTTTCTGACCCTTAGCGTATAAGACATTTGCAATCATATGTAATGATTTATGGACAACTGGGCTTCTCTGACACTATATGAACACCACAGAGGAAAACTGCTTTGCTCTGCCTTAAGATCATTTTAATTGTCTAATATTTTCTATGCCTTGGAGGAGGGTGACCTGGAGACACAGGAAAGTAGCACTTCATCCACAGACTCTGGGTTAACCCTGGAAAATTTCCATATATCATGATAACTCTGTCACAAAAGACAGACAGAAGATTACATAATGAGGCACCAAACGGGCCCAAGTTGGATCATTAAAAGGAATATCAAAAGATGCCCCAGATTGCAATATTTGATGTATTTACTTAGTATTGGTGGCTCCTTCCTGTTTTGTAGAGAAAAGTAGGTCCACAATGCTAAAAGTTGAAGTTCACAAGAAAAACATTCAGCTATATGATCACTTTCCTCCTAGTTTGTCATTGTTTGATGTCTATGGGGCATGCGGGAAAACAGCCACTTCATGTTTATCATACCTGAGAACGTCCCATGCACGCAGAAAGTAGAAGGAAAGCGGGTAGGGAATGAAGAAATCACTTGAAGCCTATGGCTTTGGGTGCTTCACCTGGAGACTCCAGATCAAAGCAGTAAGTTCCCAGTTACTGTATAATACTTAGGTGTGCATAGAAACCCATCTTGCTAAGATACATATTTTTTTTAAAACTCCTTACTGGTAGTTGTTGGAAGTTTGAAAGTGCCAATTAGCCAGCCACAAACATGGCTGCCATATGGACCACGTGTGCATTTGGCCATGCCCATAATCTGTTCCGTAAGCCAGTACAAATTCTATACACAGGCTCAACAAAGAATAGAGGACTGGAGTCCCAACTTCTTACTGCCCTAACAGGGTGGAAAAAAGAAAGAAAGAAAGAAAAGAGATTAGAGGAAGAGCTTGGCTCCTTTTTAATGGGGAAAAAGCACTAGGGCAGCACAGTCTGTGCACATAGCAGTCCTAGTGACACCAGCTGTGTCTAGAAAACACAACTGGTGTGGGCACTGTTGGCTACTGTCCTGGAGGACTTATGAGGAGATTAGTGTTAATATTATATTTTTTTTACTACAAGGGAAGTTGCAATATAATGCAATAGTCAAATAATTAATCAACAAGGCACAACAAGCTATCTTAGAAAACAAAATATTCTAATTTCTGTTATTGTGTGAGCAAATCACAGATTTCACGTAACCTTAAAGTGGTTTGAGTGAAAGCAGATGTTAATTCTGGGGGAAAATAGATATTTCTGGAAGTATGGTGCGAAAACTACCACAAAGAACCACAAAAAAAAGAAAAACCACAAAGAACATGTTCTAAAAATAAAACTATAATGGGT